>PITB01024456.1:0-24218 GCA_004024585.1 Paradoxurus hermaphroditus | reverse complement strand
AAGCTTTGTGTGACCCATTCTCCAAGGCCTGGCATATGGTAAGTGATTAAACAGTCAATAATGAATGAATGAAAGTTTTTATTCTTCAGAGCACGCCCCTACAAAGGGAGTCTTGTTTTTATAAGTGAGGATAAACAGAAGAGAAGCAATTCTTTGAAGATGGTGACTCTGTTTCAGAACATAATTTGTTATTCAGAATTTCAAACTGCTGTGGAGATTCACACTTCGCTCTGTGGTGATTTTAAACAGGATTTGCCACATTTATCCCAAGCAGACTGCGGGTGAAAACAGAGAATCTTTACTTCGTGCTTGACTTCCAGTGCTTCTTGAGGACTAACCTCCCCGTCTCCTCAGGGAATATTCTCATTACGTCTGCCCCTCAGGAAAACAAGGGCCTTGGGGTTCTCTTCATCACCGAATCATTCACAATTTCTCATCTATGCGCTCAAAACCTCTGACTCCGCTTCCCTGTCACTTACTCTGTGTTACCTGTGCCCCAGATGAATTTGGTCTAAGACAGACACCAGGGACCTTACTCTACTCTCTGGTGGCTTACTGGTCTATCACTTGTGTTCAGTCACATGCTGTCACTTGCTTGTCTAGTAGGGTGGGAGCTCCTAGAAGAAAGGGCTACAATTGCACGGTTCCCTCTGAAAGCATTCGGTCAAGCACCATGCACAGAGAGGAGCTCAACAACCCTTCTTGATGATCATAACCAGACTGCACTTGACATCCTGTACCGACATTACCTCCTCCCTCTGGCTCTTCGCCAACCATTTGAAAACGCAGGGAGCGGTCGGACACCTAACCCCTCCTGCCCTCCCCTACTCTCCATTTTGGACCAACACATTCCTTCTGGCAGTCAGGTGTCCCACACTCAGTGTGACAATTTGTTACACAGTTCCCTATACCTTAATCCTCCTCAATCTTATAAATTTCAACGAGTCTGTTTTCCTCAGCCTTCTGGAGACCATTCGACCGTTTACCTCCAGGATAAATGAACACGATTGACGAAACACCCAATACGACAATGGCAATTTCCCTCCATGTACTATACAGACCCTCTTTTTAAATTTTTGCATCCCTAGCACCTAGCAAAATAACGGCAGAGGTCCGTGTCAATATGCAGTATAAACATGTATTGGGCATCTACCTATCTGTCTACCTACCCACGTACCTACCTATCTTAACTGAGCTCCGTGTTTCCATGCTTGTCCCTCTACGGTCTGTGCTCCACAGAACACCCAATGATCTTTTGAAAATATAATTCAGCCATTTACCTTCAAAGGAAAATCTAAAGTTCTTACCATGGCCTGCAAGGCAGTACAGGACTGAACCCCTGGCTACCTCCCTGAGTGTAGTTTCCCGTCTTTCCACTCGATAGCCCCACTACAGTCGCCCCGGTCCCTCGGCTGCCCTCGAACACGCCAAGCACACTCCGGCTTAGCGCCTCCCTCCTTTCACATCGCCCACGTCTGCTCACAGGTACTTTGTCAGAAAGGGCTGCTCCGCTGTATTTTTCTCCGTAGGACTTGCCCCCACCCGACAATTTATATATTTAGTTGTCCTGTTTCCCGTCCTCCTCACGCCCTACTCCAGGAGAGTCAAGACTAGAGTGTCCTTTCATCACCATATCCCTGTTGCCCATCTAACAGGCGTAGCGGGAGCTCGATATGCAAATGAAAAAATGAATTTGGAAGGAAAGAACAGCGGATACAATGTGATGTAAATCTTAGACCTATTAGCTGCGTCCTCTCGTGGCGCCGTGTGTCTCCGCACAGCGCCTCACGCTAGGGTGTGTCACCGTCCAAGTCACTCCGCTCTAGAGTTGATGCAGAGTTAAAGAAAGACAACAGACTGCTTCGAGCCCTAGGATGTTCGTCTGGAAAGGGGCTGCGAGAGCATTATTTTACACACGGAGAAACAGAAGCCTGGTGAGGGGCAGTGGCTTGCACAGGACACCTAGAAACCGGCACCAAAGGTGAAACTGCTCTGCCTTTCGTTCCCAATCTAGGTTCTTACCTGCCCACCACGTGCTTCTCAAATGTTCTACACGCTATCTGGTTGTTTGTTGAATGCATTTGATGACAATGGTTTAAACAGGCTAAGGGATGGGGCGTGTCTGGATGGCTCAGTCGGTTAAGCAACCAACTTCGGCTCAGGTCATGATCTCGCGGTCCGTGAGTTCAAGCCCCGCGTCGGGCTCTGTGCTGACAGCTCAGAGCCTGGAGCCTGTTTCCGATTCTGTGTCTCCCTCTCTCTCTGCTCCTCCCCCACTCATGTTCTGTCTCTTTCTCAAAAATAAATGAACATTAAAAAAAATTTTTTTTAAACACGCAAAGCGAATTTATATACTAGTAAGGCCTGAGCTCCACAAACCAAAAGTATGTTTCCCTCGAAACAGGTTAAAAGAACAAGCCCTTCAGGTTTCTATTGGGACACTCGGCTGTGAGCTTCTGCCCACCGTTACCGCTAACCGCTCCGCTGATGCACACATATTGTATTTCCTCTTACATTCTCTTCTTTGAAGAAGCAGAAGATTATAGTTTAATAAACATTGATTATTCCTGCTTTCTTTCTATAGTGCAGGTGAATTGAGTATAACATATTTCCTCATAAATTCAACTGCATTTATGCATTACAAAAATCACAGAAAAAAGTATTTGACCCCCCCCAAAAAGTGATACAAACGTGACTGCAACTCTATCTATGATCTTATTTAAGGATAGTCTTTTCTACTTTTTGAAAAAAATCCTCCTCTCTCTGAATCAATGTCAGTGAGAAACAATTCTTGAAGCATGGAGAGGATCCAGATTCTAAACTAGTACAATTCGCATTGAGCCAGATGTCTTTCCAAGAGAAACTGTACACATTTCCTTATAAAGAAAGCACAGAGTTCTAGTGGGGTCACATGGACTAAGATAAAGTCCATTCTAAACACAGCTACAAAGAGTAAAGACGTTAAACTCGTGCCACGTGCATAATCTCCGCCCCCAGATCATGTCGGGCCCCATCCCTCAACACGTGAAATGACTGTATTGGAGCGAGGTGGTTTTCTTCTTTCTAAACAAACATATAGAATTTATACATCCAAATGAGTAGGGCTGCACTCTTTAGAGTAGTCACCGTTGGAAGTTACATATGCATTCCAACACAGAGCTCTGGAATCCGTGATCATAATGCAGGCTCCAGCGTGCAGAAGGATCACCAGGGAACATGTTAATAATGCAGATTCTTAAAGATTTGGATTGAATCGGTCTGAGATGGGAGTCTGGGAACCTGTGTTTTTAAGAAGCTCTCCAGGTAAGTTTTGTACAGGTGAGGTGTGAGAAACGGCACCTCCAAACAGTCCATTTGCAAGCCATCGAAGGATCTCAAAATGAGGACTTTAGAGTTAAACTCCATGTGTAACTACGCATAACAGAAATTGTACATATTTCGGTGTACACAGAGGTTTATTTTTAGTATTTTCAAAATCTTCATTCTTCCTGATAGAAAATATTAGGACAGTTACCCACAGAGGCAACTATTTGCAAACAACGTACCTCCATGAAAGAGATTCCTAAACTCCAGACGTCAGAATGGATTCCATACTGCTCCCCGGAAATTCTTTCGGGCTGTGAGAAAACAGAAGGGAGCTTGTGAGTTGACGGAAGCTAGTCGAGGAAAGGCTAACATGGGCTTGGAGCTAACATGGGCATGGGCGGGGAGCCACCGACATCTTATGGAATTTTGTGAAGAGCGAAACAATCTCATGTGTGTATATGTGTGTATATATGGATATGCATATTAGATAGGTAACACATAGAAACTACATAGGTAATACAGAATCTCCCTGACTCTTTGCAAAGTCCCTGTGAGGAAAACTTTATTCCCTCTATTTCAGACATGCAGAAAATGGAGGCTCATATTGGTGAAATCGTTTAGACCAAGTTCCTCAGCTAGTGAATGAGACCTGAACCCAGGTCCTCTCCCTCCAAATTCAGTGGTCTCAGCTGTGAAGTGACAAACTATACGACATCATATAATGTTACCACTTATTTGCACTTTGAGAGATGGGTCTGGATCACTGGGGATGTTTCTATTTTTAATTTTTTAACTTCTTACTTGGAAATAATTTCAAACTTAAAAGAAAGTTGAAACACTGAGACTAATAAAAAAATCCGTATCTCCTTTTACCCAGATTCACCTACTGTTCAACAATTTTATTCCACTCATCAGGGTTTCTTTTGACATGAACCGAGGAACAGTGTGAAAGGTCCACTTGGGACAACTGGTCCTCCATTCAAGACGTGTAGTGGATACCTGGTCCAGAAAGCTACCACATGTACTCTCTGCTTCAAAAGGAATAGTTTCATAGTGAAGCGGGTGCTGCCTGCTCTCTCTATCCCTCTAGGATCTAGCATTCGATATGGTACTTCACAGAAATCTTCTGAATGAACACAGGAGCACACGAACAGAAGTATCGTGGAGGCAGAATGGTCACTTGAGGTCACAGAGCTGGTCACGGGCAGGGCTGGGATCACAACCCATACCTCCCGGCCCTCAGGGTGCCATTCTGTTCTCTGTACCATCCCTGGGGGTCTTGATGGGCACCACTGGCGCGAGCCTTCGGGAGCTTTCATGGGAGCCCTGAAGAGTACCTGGGGCCAGGCTCAGCCCGGTCCACTGCAGATGGAGGAGGTGGGTACGCACCACCCGCCGGCAGGGGATACGCCAGGGGAGAGGATGATGTGAGCAAGGTGCTTTCAGGTGAGCTGGCTCAGTCCTGCATCTCGCGGAGCTGGCTTAGCTGGGACCCAGAACTCCGTGACCTACTTTCTACTCATACCCATCAGGATGCCTCAATATACTTAACTGTCTTCTCCTGGGACCACCTGCCATAAGATTATATACAGCCCTGTCTTCAGGTAGCAGGTGGATTGCCTTATTTCCCTTCTTTTATTTATTTCTTTAATTTGTAAAACCCCTTTCCTACCAAGAGCAATTCTTCCCAAGGGCCGTGTGCCCCGTGAGCATTTCTCCCCGCTGCTGGCAGACACGGTCCTCTCAATCCCCCAGTTCTCTTACTTTCCCATTCAGGTCCCCCACACCGTCATTTCTGACGTTCCTTATTCAGACAAAAGTGAATCCATTATCCTGTTCCAGCCAGTTCAATAGGTACCGGAATGAAAGGAGCCAGTTGTGGGAGTTACCATCACCACCACCATCATCATCAACACTCCTGCATGCACTTACTGAAGAATTCCCATATGCCTGGCATTGGTTTAAGTGCTAATGCATGTCTCATTTCGGATTCACTGGCACCCATTTTAGATTGGTACTATTATCATCCGCTTTTAACGGCTGAGGAAAAGGAGGTACAGAGAAATTTAGTGTGCACCCACTCTGTAAGGACAGTAATAGCTATCATTTAAGAACCAGCTAGTATATGCCAGACACTGGGTTACTCTGCATTCTCTACGCTTTGTAACAATCTTGCAAAGTCAGATATTATTGCCCTCGTTTTACAGATGTAAAAACTGAGGCTCAGTTTAAGCGGCTTGCTGAAGTCTAGAGCTGTGGACCGACACCAGGCGTACTGTTTAGGAACGCGGCCAGGATACAAACCTGGTATGTCTGACTGCAAAATCGGGGTTCTTCCTAGTGGGTCACACTGCCCCCGGAAACAGAAGTCCGAAGAGCCACGCACTCTTCTTGACCTTGTCAGTATTTCTCACAGCATGGTCTTCAGACTAGCCATCAGAGAACTGACCGCCTGAGGTGCGTATTACAGAGGAACCTCCTGGATCAGAACCTCTGCAAGTGGTTCTCGGGATCTTCCTTCTAAAAAATAAGTTCTTGGGGCGCCCGGGGGGCTCAGTCAGTTAAGTGGCCAACTTCAGCTCAGGTCATGATCTCAAGGTTTGTGAGTTCGAGCCCCGCGTCGGGCTCTGTGTTGACGGCTCGAAGCCTGGAGCCTGCTTCGGATTCTGTGTCTCCCTCGCTCTCTGCCCCTCCCCCACTCCCACTCTCTCCCCCTCTCTCAATAATAAATAAAAATGTTAAAAAAAAAAAAAAAGTTCTCTAGGTGATTCTTTGGTGTAAACTCAGCTTCGGTCACGAAACATTTCCATGTTCCCTGCAGAGGCAATAACCTATCTTCCTCTTCCCTGCTTCATGAACATTTCTTTTATAGGCTCTGGTCATGGGCCACCATTTTTTGGTGAAACATTCCTGTACTTCTTGGGAATCGTTACAAATTTTCGCCCCTGTCCTTCATGAAGATGTTGTTGTCTCTTTAAAGTGAACTGATTGCCTGTGTTGTAATCGTCCCATCACTAGCCTGTTTCTCCGAAGAGGCCAAGAGAGTGTCTTACTCATCTCATACCTAGTACCACGGCTGGCACAGTGTGGTCAAGGCGTGCTACCTTGAAGGGATGTAGTACATGTTTGCTGCGCATTTGGTTACTGAGTCCCCTGAAGTCTTCTACTAATATAACTTCCCCAATATTACTGCTAGTCATGCCCATGAAGAAACAACCAGCAAACATGAAAACCCTAAAATCCTCTAGAACTCTTTATTTTATTTAAAAACAACTTTTTAAAAATGTTTATTTATTTTTGAGACAAGAGAGAGTGTGAGCGGGGGAGAGGCAGAGAGAGGAGACACAGAATCCAAAGCAGGCTCCAGGCTCTGAGCTGTCAGCACAGAGCCCAACACGGGGCTTGAACTCAGGAGCCGTGAGATCATGACCGGAGCCGAAGTCGGATGCCCAACCGACTGAGCCACCCAGGCGCCCTTAGAATTCTTAGAGAAATAACCAAATGTTGCCTTCCTCCCTGTCTCTTCTCTCCTTACTCTCTCCTTTTCTTCATTCCACTAGCTGACAGTTATCAAAATACAGCACTTCATTCAGAGTACAGAACAAGCAAACAAACGAAAGTGGAGCCCACATACAAAATATTTTGACAGGACCAACAATAAGATTCAATAGATTCATAACAGTTGCCCACTATCCTGTGGGTAGTAGAGCTTATTTTTATTTATTTTGAGAGAGAGAGGGAGAGAGAGCATGCGGGGGAAGGCAGAGAGAGGAAGACAGAATCCCAAGCAGGCTCCACACTGCCAGCACAGAGCCCGATACAGGTCTCGAACTCACAAACCATGAGATCACAGCCTGAGTGGAAACGAGGAGTCGGACGTTTAACCGACTGAGCCACCCAGGTGCCCCTGCCCTCTGCACTTTCAAAACAAATGCGAACAGGAAGCTGAATATAAAAAGCCTAGAGAAAGATTCAATTAAAAAAGAAAAAGAGAGGAAGTGATAATGGTCACAGATATCAGGTGGCAAAGAAGAGAACTCCTTAAGGATGAGGTTCTGACAACCTGTCACGGGAGAAAGAATTCCTGCAAGAAGCTAACAAAGCCAGGTCACTGTGGTGGTGCCGTGCTCAAGCACGAATGCTCAGTAAGAGTAGGCGGCCAGCTCGGCGGGTCGACCCGAAGAAGCGGTCCAGTAGATACAGTCTGGGAAACGCGCCCAGGCCCCCGAAACGGACACAGGCACCAGATAAGCCCCAATATGTTTTGAATATATGCAGCCAGGACTTGACGGCCTGAGGCTGCACAGTTCAAATCTGTTCTTACACCTGAAGCCAAGGTGGCCTGCCCTGTCCTCTCCCCTCGAAAACAAAACGGAACAGAACAAAACCAACCACCGGGTAGCGCACTACTGACAGAAGATCTGTGCTGGACATTTTGCGGTGGAAAATCGAAAGCTGGGCTACTTTCTGACGTGGCAGCTGTCACCAGTGTGGAAAGCTAAGTAACAGGAAAAACAGGACTCCCTGTCTGAGGCACGTCTATACTGAGGTTTAGGTGTAGGAGAAAGTTCTGGTCTGTTCTTAATGAGAACAGTAAGGAGTGGTGACGATACAAAAAGCAGAGTTTCTACAGGATCTGAAAGGGCAGCGGCTCCAAGCTGCACAGTCCACTCCCTCCAGCCACCCTTGGTGACTTGCTATTTATGCGGGACCCGTATTTAGCTGACTCGCTCTAGAACGGTCTCTACACAATATCCTAGGATTTACTTGCCAAAAGCAGCAAGATACCAAGGTACGTTCCTAAATCTCTTCCGATAAAGAATTTCTGCTCAGGATTATACCACTCAGTAAATTAACAAAAGTATGCATAAATAATTTAGGTTAGTAAGTAATCAAAATATATATCACAAACAATGGGGATTTTTTAAATAAAATATTTTAATGTTTATTTTTGAGAGAGAGAGAGTGCACAAGCAGGGGAGGGACAGAGAGAGAGAGAGTAAGAGAGAATCTGAAGCAGGCTCCAGGCACTGAGCTGTCAGCACAGAGTCTGCTGTGGGGCTCGAACTCCCAAACTGTGAGATCGTGACCTGAGCCGAAGTCGCATGCTTAATGGACTGAGACACCCAGGTGCCCTGGGGGATTGTTTTTCAAGGTGGCAAGATCCCTGTGGGTAGTAGAGCATATTGGTTACCCAAGAGTCTGGAGTGGGACTGCTCTAACTCAACCCATCTTCCAGTTCATAAATTCTCTCTTCAGCAGTATCAAATATACTACTAAGTAGTGAGTTTTTAAATTTAATCTAGTCGTTTTGAGATTTTTATCAAATCTGCATCACTTTTAAAACTTGTGATTTGGAGTCTGTGTGTGTCCGTTGTTTCTGTTGGCTCTTTTTCATGCTGCCTTGTTTCTTCGGGTGCCTTGTTTTTTGTTCACTACTTGCTAGTTTTTGCTCTTGAAAAAAATGTGAGAGATTCTCTGAGGCTTAAGGAGGATGTGCCCACCTTAAACCAAGTTCTTAGTGTGAAGCTCCTTTTCCAACTCAAGTCACATATGCAAATACTCGGGGTGTAAATCTGTGTCAGAGTGAGTCTGTGACCACAACTCTCCCCCTTTTCCTTTTCCCCTGCTTTTCTGCTCGGCTCTGAGAAGGCTTCTCTTTTGTTCCCTGGGACTCGGGGAGGAGGAGCAGCTTTGGCTCTGGTTTGCTCTTCCCCCTGAGAGTGCGCCCTTCAGGCTTCCAAGAAGGTATGGAGAAGAGATCTCCACTGAGACCTTCTGCCTGAGGAGCACCCCCACGTCACTGACGGCAGTGGTACAGACAGATGCCCTGTACCAACTTCTTCAGGAAGAAGGAGCTTCGGTGCGCCAAGATTGTGCTTTTCCCTCTGTTGCAGGAGTCCATCGAAAAATTGTTCTAGGAGATTCCCATTGTCTTTTTAGCTCTTCAAAGCATTTGAGATGGTTTTTAAAGTATTTTGCCTCGCGTTTTTCAACAGAAGAGTTGGTCCAAATAGCCTAACCTGCTGTTACTAGAAACTAGAAGCTGGTGTTCTAATTAAATCTTGACTCTTACTATTTGGCCAACTCTGAGACCCTGGGCTAAAGTTACTTCGCCTTGGCTCTTTGTCAGTAAAATGAAGACAATAACAATATGTATACTTCGTGGAGCTGTGTGAAGAGTAAATGAATCCATGCACTGTGCTTGATTCGATACCTGTCGCCTGGGAATGCTCAGTAAATGACAGCCTCCTTCTGATCGTCGCCATCGCCGTGAACATCGTGGCACAAGCATGGCCAATGGAGCTGTATCATGGTTTCATTCTGGGTAAAGGTCATTTCAAAGGACAGGAAGAGCTCAGGCAGAAAAAATGTTTAAGAATAATTGTGATGGACTTCCTTATTGCAAAGCACAAGTATTTGGGTAAGATTTTTTTTTTAGTTTAAATCCTCAACGATCCATATTAATGTCAAACTTTTGTATTTCATTAAAACATTTATAATAATAAACATACCACAAGGATTGAATAGTGGGTTGAAGTTTTGAGGACTTTATTTGAATAAAATAGAGTGAAATTTTTAGTAATTAGGATATTTGAGAAATGATTTAATATGAGCCCCCAAAGCCTTCTCAACTTCTTTTGTAATCCTGCTGGATGAGATCCTTTTAAAATGTGGTCGAATATCTTTCTTGCTTTGGATTCAAGTGTCTACTGACCCTAATTGTCTGGCCCTGAAATGTAGTGTGTCCTTGAACTTGGCCCTTCAGTTTCCAATCTTGTTGGTCAATGAGGAAGTTGGACCAGATGACTTTCCAAGTCTTCTACAAGTTCCGCCTCTTAACATGCCTGTAAGTTGTTATTAGTATTATTTTTTAATGACTTAGGACCTTAAGAAAGCTGCCCTTTTTCCTAGTTCTCATTTTCTTGCACTGTACGCTTTAGATTATAGAAGAATGGATTGAGATTGTACGTGCAGGGCTAGTTCTTTGATTTATTTTCTTTTCAATATCTGAGCAGCCTCGTTGACTGTATTTGAGTAGTCTGGGGGTCTTCTATGCCTTATAATGCACGTAGGATAGTTAACATGAAAAGTTAAATGCTCTGTTTATAATCGGTGAACAAGTCATTTTTGGAAGGCAGCTCTGGTGAACGAATTCACTCATTTCGCACTGTGTGACGGCCTGGATACGGAGAATGAGCGCAATCAACACTGCCTCTCTGAGGATGGCAGTCTAGATGGGGAGAGACACAGACGTAATCTGGATACAGCGAGAGGCCCAGCAGTTAAAAGTACACTCTCTGCAGACTGAGTACTTACGTTTGAACCCTGGCTCTGTCACTTATGAAACGTATGAACTTGAGTAAGTTACTCAACTTCTCTATCCCTGTTTTTTCACCTGTGTGTTGAGAATGATAATACTTTTCTGATGGGGTTGTTAGAAGGATTTTAAAGCACTGATATGTGTAAGAGGTTAAAGGAATGACTGGTGCATGCAGCTAAATATTAGCTATGATTACTGGTGTCATTACCACTGTGTGAATATAAAGTAAAAAAATTGGGTGTAAAGTGAGGGTGTCATGCCGGCTCATCTCTGACTGTCTATTCCCATAACATATTATCCGTCCTCCACCCCACCTCCTGTCCCCAACTATGTCACATTACCTTCTGTTTCTATGTGTTTGCTCATCCCTCCACAGTGATCTCTTTTCTAAGGACCCTTTCACACACTGCTTACATCAAATTTGTACATTGTATGCCTCCTTACTCTCTGAATGTACGTTTGATACAGCTTATGTCTTTATTAAATCACACGTAAAGTGGCCACACATAATGCCATACTTCCTATCTCACCCACCTCTTGTGGATTTGAGTGGTTCCACCGCAGCCTGGCTAGTGGCAGGTGAAACACTCAGTAAGTACTGGGTGATTAACTGAAGGTAGTTTCAGATACAGCCTTCGCTGGCATAGACCAGAGGCTGGCGAACTTTTTCTGTACGTGGCCAGAGAGGAAATATTTCTCCCTCTGGGGGCCATATGGTCTCTGCTGCAACTGTCACAGGGACTCCACTCTGCTACTGTGGTGCCGAAGCAGCCACAGACAACACCCAAACAAAGGGGCATGGCCACGTCCCAATAAAACTTTTGTTTCTTATCCAATTTGTCTTATTTTGAAATACTTATGGATTCACAAGTTGAAAAAAATATATACAGGGAAGTTTTGCACACTCGCCCAGGTCCCCCCAGTGGTCGATCTAGAATACAGGAACATGGTGTATCAGGCAGGGAATAATAGCCAGAACAGAATAACAAATGTTATTTCCATCTTTCCCCACTCCCAACCTCTGATCTCACACCAGTCAGGTAAGTATGCGGTCAGCGAGAGCCTGCTGAGTTATCAGGCTATCACTCTTTGCTTTCTAGGCATCTTATGCTTTTTACAACTTAACTATAACGCTGATGACCAAGATTCACTCACCCAAGAAGCAAAGCAATTTTAGCTGTGCCAATCTGAGCTAACATTTCATAATTTTAATCCTCACATATTCAATTAATAGATGGATGCGTCACACTCATCCATAAGCCAAAAGGAAAAAAGGTAATTTCTTTAATGTCCACCTGGGAAAGATAACTGTAATCTAGATTTGTACATTCAAACATAATGCAGTTCAATTATCAGAGCAATTTAAAGCTTCCAGAAACATGATGGGTAGAAAGCATGATGGATAGATGAAAATTGTTTCTTTTTAAAAAAATTTTATTTTAGAAAGGGAGAGAGTGAGTATGAGCAAGGGAGAAGAGCAGAGGGAGAGAAAGAGAGAATCTTAAGCAGACTCCATGCTCAGCATAGAGCCTGACATGGGGCTCGATCCCACGACCCTGGGATCATGAGCTGAGCTGAAACCACTGAAACCAAGTCAGATGCTCTACCGACCAAGCCACCCAGGTGCTCCAAAAAGTTGTTTCATTTATAGTAGTTTTATTCATTAAAAATTTTTTTTTAATATTTATTTTGAGAGAGAGAGCACGTGGACATGAACAGGGGAAGGGCAGAGAGAGAAACCCCAAGCAGGCTCGGCACTGTCAGCAGAGCTTGATGTGGGACTCTAATCCACAAACCCCAAGATCATGACCTGAGCCAAAATCAAGAGTCAGACACTTACCTAACTGAGCCGCCCAGGCGCCCCAGGATTTAACTGTAAAGGTGGCTCAGCAAATCAGCTAACCTGGTAGAGCCGAGCGGGTGCTTATGTTTTATAAAAACAGATATGATGCCTTCAGAGGTTAATTTTTTCTTTTTTCCACATTACCAAGAAGAACGAGAAAGAATGAATTTTCTTTACAAACCAGGCAAAACAAGCATTAGGTATTCTGGAACTTCAATAAAAAAAACATGGTTTGTACTGTTCTGAGAAGGAGATCCAGAGTTCTATCTATATTAACATCTTTTTATTCAGATAATACGTGAACTCAGAGTAAGATCCAGGCTTCCATCCATACTAATGTTGTTTAACGTCATATAAAGACCACAGGGTTGGGGCGCCTGGGGGGCTCAGTTGGTTAAGCATCCGACTTCGGCTCAGGTCATGATCTCGTGGCTTGTGGGTTCGAGCCCCGTGTCAGGCTCTGTGCTGACAGCTGAGCCTGGAGCCTGCTTCAGATTCTATGTCTCCCTCTCTCTCTGCCCCTCCCTGGCATGTGCTCTGTGTCTCTCTCTCAAAAATAAATAAACACTAAAAAAACAAAACAAAACAAAACAAAAAAAACCCGACTATGGAAAGTAAAATAGACTAAATAAATCTAGAATCCTCATTAAAAAAAAAATGATCTTAAGGTGTTAAAACAAAACTTGGCTCCAAAAACAATATTAGATAACCTTCCTGCTTGTTTCTCCTGACCACCCACTCTTGAAATGGCTGTGGAAACTGAATACAGCATTTGTGCCCCCAACACTCCCCTTAGTTAAAAGGTAGGAAAAAGGAAAAGGTTGAAGTCAAGTTCAGCTTGGGTCTTTGAAACAGCTTTATGCTTCTAATTTTTATACTTGGTAAATTTATTTCAGAGGAATTAACGAGTTATCTTATGACAGGCATGAACCCTACAAGTAAACAGAATATAGGTTTACAAGTTCGAAAAAGAATTTCCTGCTAAACTGTTACATTCAGAGATCCATAAGTAAGAGCTGGTCACGTCAATAATTTATTTCTGATCCGGTGACAAAGCGTGTTTGTATTTCTGGAAAAAACAACCAATCTTATTGATTGACATTTTGGGATACTTGAGGGTTAATTAAATAAGCAATGTGGCAGAGCGGCCAATGTGCTGTAAGGTGCAATTTTTCTCTAGGATTAAACTTCAAAACTCAGCAATTTCACCCTCGAACCAACTAGCTAAGTCAACTAAGCAGATAAGTTGGTAGCTCCTGTATAAAACCTCATGCCTTTTAGAAAGATTTAAAAATCAGATCTTGACTGGATTGACTTTGTAATTTATGATCTGTTAGGATAAAGCTGTGGAATTAATTCACGAATTCTACATTACCAAGTACATAAAGATAAAGATGTTGGTTTTAAATGTTATTTTTGCATAAGTTTACTTACCGCCATATAAGCATTTGTTCCAACATACGTCTTGGCTATAGAATTCACCAGCTATGAGACAAAACAGTCTGTTAGAACAATATAAAGATAATGTGGAAATAAAATGGGCAATTATTCCTCATTTAACCTACAATCATCATTTCTATAAATCAACTAAAAATTATGTAAAAGGGAACAAATTTATCTACAAAGGCATTAAAAATGATTAAATCTCTCTTTTCTTTTGAATGCGATTTCCAATTTAAACAAGCACAGCATTACAGTTTATAGCAGATAACCTTAAACAATTCACTTAAGCGGGATGCTTATCGCTTTAGTACCCCACACCCGCCTGATATAAAAAGTCAATTGGAAGTAGAATTTGAACGCACTCATTTTTCAGTCAGATGGCTCAAGACGTGGATGGCGCCCGTGCATCGCTAGAATGAAACGGGCACTAAATACGCTGGAGGGATAACAGACTTTGACAACTCATAATACAACGATGACCTTCGCTTTGGTCTTCGTGTTTGGCTGGGAGTAAAGGTGGCTGCAATTCAAATCAACATCACAGCACGCTCGTGGGTCACTATCACCGGGGCTCTCAGGGGAGGCCCAAAATGGAAATTAATTAAAATTTGTGCTGCACATTGTAATGGCCCTCCGCCATTGTTCCTCCCAATATTAATTTTTATTGTGGGCCAGTTGGGCTCCCCAGGCACGGCTCCCACTCTGCCCTCCCTTTTGTCTGGTCAAAACGCTTTCATATCGAAGCTGCATCTCAATGAAGTTTGCTATTCGTAAGTAGTAATTACAATATCAGCAGTTTTTACTGTCATTAAACAATGAACAATCATATTCTGATGAAGGAAACTCGCTCGGAGATTAAAAATGAATAACACACTCCCAGCCGAGGAGAAGATGCGGAGTTCTGTTTGTCTGGCAGCGAGGTGATTTTTCAATCCGAAGAGTAGACTGCAAATAAAAAGTGAATGTTGCTGACAGGCGAGCAGATTGAGAGGAAAAAGGGACCTACCTGAGTGCTAACTCCGAAATCGCACAGCTTCACCTGTCCTCTTGTGTTTACTAGCATATTGGAGGGCTTCACGTCTAAAAGGGGACCAAAAAAGTCATATAACTAAGTCTGCATCCACAGGGCACGTTTAAAAAAAGCGCACGTGCACACCATACCATATTGCAGAAATGACATCATCTGTTCAACGCGGAATTCTAATCACAAATTTAATGCAAAGCATTTTATCTGGAGGCAAAATGGAAGGTCCTAACTCCTTCACTTCCAACCATCTCTGGTTTCTATGGAAGCAAGGGTTTATTTCAAGTGAAAGTCAAATAAGATCCTGGCTTCCAACAACAGTAAATACATCCATCATTCTATCCCCAGGGTTTCAGGAAAAGTAGGTAGATAAGAAAACGGAATCTTGCAAAGACTTTGCACAAAAAGGTTTGGCTTTGCTGCTGATGTGAAACTACTCCTTCCATCTAAGAGGCAGTAAGGCCGACGGGAAGCCGATGGGGAAAAAAAATCATTCATATGTTGCGGGTAACAGGACACATCCATACGAAACAATGACGAAATGAATGCACTATTGCTATCTCCTGGTTTTACGTGACAATGCAATTTCGGATAACGCTCAGAAACTGGTCTAAAGGCAAGTGTATGTGTGTGCATATATATGCTTAGTGATCTTCATTTCGTTCCTCCTTCTCTCCCCTCGCATCGCTTCTGACTGCTGTTTTAGGTAACAAAAGAACTGACATGGCTTTTGCCAAGGCAGTCAGTTGCTAAATAATGACACAAAGGGTTTCTGCGAAGCATTGTCAGTGACAGCAATGAGCCATTTCAGGAATTCCGGGAGCCCACGAAAATCATCCAAGCAGGACAAGAGCACACCACTGTTGACGGCACAGAATAGCACCTGCGTCACCATTTCATCTTCAATGGCAGAAGTGGTCTGGGACAGACAGCTTGGTATATTTAATACAGCAATCAACTTGCATTACCCCCAAACTGAACAAGAGACTCAACTTCTTATGTGACATGAAAAGACATGTGAGTTATTCTCACCCCAAGCCTTCACTTTGCAAAAGAGTACCCTAACAAAGTATCTTGCCAATAGTAGGTACTTAATTCAAACTTCAAGTTCAAACTCGGTGAACAATTACTGAACTCTGCTGCCCATGTGCCAGGCAATGTGCCAGGCACTTTCTCGTACATGTGTTCATTTGGTGTTGCTTGGCTGACAGCAGAATGTAAACGTCATGAAGGTAGGGATTTTGTTTCCTTTACTGACTACTGTATTCCCAGCATATATGCCTGAGAAGAAGAGTTTCAGGCATATAGCAAGTGCTTAATAAATACATGCTGAATGGATGAGAGAATAAATGAATGGAAACCATAAACACAAAGTATTATTTTATGTTGATGTTTCTATTTCAGTGATCAGGCATTAGCTATAGGACATATGTCTATAGCATGCCCTTCATACAAGACATACTATATACTATCTTTAGGGGCACTCTCTCTATGAACTCAAGTTAGCATGCCTAGGCTGGTGTAAGTTCTTTTACCAACTAGTCTTTCTGCCTCCAACCTTCCTCAATTTGAATATAAATCTTATACCACCATCGTATTAAATATCCACTTTTACTACATCATTTCTCTTCTTGACGAGGAAGTAAAGTATTCCCCCGCCAACCCGAATGTGAATTCCCAGTTAGCACAACACATACACATTGTAGACAGCACCAGTAGACACTCAATAAATGTCTGGTGAACTGAAAGAAATGTTAGACTCTACATAGGCTGGTCTGATTTTCCAAATCCAATTCTCATTACAGGCACTCAACTTAGAATATTTTTCTTTTGGACAACCTGCTCTTTTATATATTGGCACCTTTAAACCCCTCTTAAGTTGCCACATCAGAGGGAGACAGTTAATGAACAAATATTTTGAGCTCCTGGAAGCCGGAGTTCCCTGGAAATCATGAGGTATGCCAAAACTAACAAATCTTTAGCTTTAATCAGATACACTTTTGACTTAAGTGGATCAAGAGAGAGAGAAACAATAAAACAAGAGAACTGGTAGATTATACTCTAAAAGGCAGGTGTAAATAAGAACTTCATCGCATTTTCCAGCTCTCTAAGAACATTATTTTAAACTTACATGCCAGCCTGCCCTATGACTTTTGCATTTTCACCTCTCAGCCTAGTTCTCAGGAAAACTTTATATATGAAAGTAGTAAACACCCACTCATCCTCATGTCAAGCTGTATACTCCACCTGACCGTTTTAATCATTGTCTCAAAAGAAACAAAACCCTCCCTTCTGCTCCCAGGTTGAGAAATCCTTCCTCGATATGTTCTAACTGAATCTTAAGTACCCTGTCCTCCTGTTGCCTTAACTACTCAGGCCAACAAAGTCATGGCTTCTTCTGAACTGCTAATGCATTTACTGTCTGTGCTGTTTGTCTGGAACCAAGCATGTGACCCTGTTTGACTAGTGGTTATTTACCGTACTTACTGGTGGTGGTGTCACCACCCCAAGTGATAAGTGCACAGCGTAGGAAAATGCTTCACACATCCTTGTGCGTATCCCTTCCGACAACAGTATCTTGCTCACTGGTTAATGGCTTGTTGAATAATATACTAAATTTGCTAAGTACTTCCCCTCCCACTAATATCTGGAGACATCACTTGAAAATAACAGACTCCTTTAAACAAAACCAATGGATATAGGATAGGAGACAGAGGATCTGCGTTTTGGTCTTTCTGGCCTTGCCACCAACTTGGCATGTGAATTTCACTGGACAGGTGATGTTTTAGTTTCCACCACTGCAAGGAGATAGTAACAGCCACCCAGCCAATCTTAAAGAACTGTGGGGACCGGATGAGATAATAAATGTAAAACTGCTTCCCCCCACCCAAAGGAATGTAAAATTGCTTTTAAACTGTCAAATACTCCATAAATACAAGGTACTATTATCCATTGGTAATCAACCAAACCGTTACACAACATAAAGTGGGATATTTTGAATATTTAGGAAATAATTTGTTGTTACTGCAGCAAATTTTATCTGTATTTGAGTAAACACTAGTCGAAAGAAGATAATTTCCAAAGTGTAGTAAGGAGAATATAAAACCAATCCAATGTTTGCAAGGAGGCATTTTGTCAGATCATGTCCACACATTCTTCAACAAGGCTAGTAAACTTCTCTGTGATTTTGCTTGCTCTTCTATAGTCTGTGCCAAACACAGCAACTAAAGTGATCCTTTTATTTTTTTTTCTTATTAAAAAAATTTTTAAATGATACGTTTACAACGAAATCACACCATGTCACTTCTCTGCCTAAAACCTGAAAGGGCTTCCCACCTCACAAAACATGGTCCTACAGTCCTCATGATAGCCTCTGAGGCGGTCTCTGAGCTGGTTCCCGCTAACCCTGTGCTTACGCCCTTCCTCTTCATCTCTCTGCCCAACCTGCTTCATTTCACTGGCCTCCTTGCTACCCACGTTCCTGCTTTGGGGCTCGATCTCCCTGGAATACTGTGCTCCCACGTATATATAGATGCATAGCTTGCTCCTTCATTTCTTTTGGGTTTCTAACTCAAATGTAATCTTTTTAAGAGAAGCCTTTCCCAGTCACCCAGTATGAACAGCAGTCGCTTCCCACCCCGGACATACATGTAAGTCTGTTGTCTCAGTCCCTCCCTCTTGCAGAGAATAGATTTGTTTTGCTCACTATTATATCTAGAATGGTGTCCTGTTCTGACGAGAAACAATATTTGTTGAACAAATGGTGAATGAATGGTATCTCTACTAAATAGATGGGCAAATGTGCCCATTCGGAGAACTTGGCCCGAGAGGGAGCTGAATCTCTTCTCACTCAATGGCATATACCTCACAATGAATATATTTCACTACTAATGAATACATTTTTAAATGACATTTTTCATTCTGGAAAGAATTCACAGTTGTTCAAAAACACTTATTCAACAAGTATTTACTGACACCTTAACATGTACCTGATATGGTAAGTGATGTGGAGAGAAAATGAGTAAGACCCTGTCTCTACCCTATAGGCCAGTGCAGACTGAGGACCTGCTGGTATATCCCTTTACCAAAATAAAGCACATGAGATTTCAGGATAACGACACTGCTTATGTATAATCTAAATGAGATTCTCTTCCTGAACAATTTGGTGTGCTTACTATAATAAAAACAATGAGAATTATGTAACTAAAGAGCTCCCAAGCTTGGCTGTACATTAAAAACCCCCACAAAACTGAAGAAAACAAACAAACAAACAAAAAACCATAAATGAAACACAAAATTCCAAAACCGGCTTTTTGAGTTTCACCTCAGACCTACCGAATCAGAAACCAATCTAATACAGCCTGGTCTTCAGACCAGCATTTAGAAAAGACTGACATAACCTGCTATATTGCTTCCACTTATCTGCTATACAGTTAAGAACATCTGAAGAGAAATTTCTTCTCTACTTTTAAAAATTCATTTTATTCATTAAAAAAACAATTTTACTGCAATCATTTTGAATGTAGGATTTGATGAGTTTGATAAATGTAAACATCCATGTATCCACACCATAATCAAAATATGAAACATTTATGTCACCCCAAAAAGTTCCCTGAGCCCCTGTATAGTCAACTCCTCTCTGACCCCTGGCAACCACTGACTAGTTTCTGTTGTTATAGTTTTGCCTTTTCTACATACATTATAAATCCAATAATATGTTGGTTAGTGTCTAGATGGTATATCCGTCATTAACATTCAAAGTTGATATGTTGCAGACAGTATACAATTGGGTCTTGCTTTTTTAACACGTGACAATTTGTGCTTTTAATTGGAGTATTTAGACCATTTACATTTAATGTAATTATGGATATGACTGAGTTCAACCATCTCACTATTTGTCCCATCTGTTCTTTGTTTCTTTTTTTTCTTATCTTCTTGCTTTCTTTTGGATTAGTTGGGTTCTTTTATCATTCCACTGATCTCTACCATGAGCATCTAAGCCAGAGGTTGGCAAACTTTTTCTATTAAACATATTTCAAGCTTTGAGGGCCATATGGTTTTTGTTATAACTACTCAATTTTGCTGTAGTGCAAAAGAAAACAGAGGCAACACATAAACTAATGGGCATGGCTGTGTTCCAATAAAATTTTGTTTCTAAAAACAGGCAGTGAGCCAAATGGCCCGTGGACTAAAGTTTGCCAGCGCCTATTTGAAGCTTTTTTTTTTTTTCTTTATGGCTGCTCTAGGATTTACAGTGTTTCTTTAACTTCTCACAGTATAATGTAAGAACTTACAATGATACACTTCCATTTTTTTTCTTCCATCCTTTATGTTACTGTTATACATCTTTTGTCTATATGTAGTATAAGCTCCACAATATACTCTTTATTTTTGCTTTAATCTTTTAAAGAAATTTAAAGTTGATAAAACAGTCTTTTATAAAATCCACATGTTTATCATTTCTAGTGCTATTTATTACTTTGTGTAGGCCTAATCATCCATTTGATACCATTTTTGTTTTGCCTCAATAACTTCAACATTTTTTACAATGATGGTCTAATGGCAATAAATAAAAATTTTTCTCTGCTTTGTTTGCCTGAAGAAGTCTTATTTGTTAATTTTGAAATGTACATTTAGTAAATGTAGAATTCTGGATTGACGGGGTTCCCCCGTAAACATTTTCAGGGTGTCTTTCCATTATCTTCTGGTTTGCATAGCTTCAGACAAGAAGTCTGCCGTCACTCTTATTTTATTTTATTTTTTTGTTCTACTTGTTTTCTCTGAATATTTTAAAGATTTTTTAAATCACTGGTTTTTAAATTTTTTATTTTGTTGCATTTGGGTATGGTTTTGTGTTTATCCCGGTTAGGGTTTGATGAGCTTCTTAGATCCATGGGTTTATGGGTTTCATCAAATTTGCATAGTCTAGAGTCTGTTTTTACAAATTATTTATTGTTCCCTTTTTTCTCTCCTTTCCTTCTAAGACTTGAGACTCCATTACACATATATCCTGGATTTCCTGATACTGTCTCAAAGGTCACCGAGTCTGTGGTAATGTTTGTTTGTTTGTTTTGGTCTCTTTTGTCTATTTTTTTTCTTTTTAGTAATTTTGGATATTTTCTATATTTCTAACATCAATATCACTGATTGTTTTTTTCTGTGTGTCTAATCCACCGTTAAGTCCATTAAGTGCAATTCTTATTTTAGATACTTATTTTTCATCTCTAGATGTTCCACTTGATTCTTTAAGACTTTTGTTTCTCTCCTCACAATGCTCACGTTTCCCTTGAGATCCTTGAATATACTTATAATATTTATAGGAACTGTTCTAAAGTCCCTGTCTGCTAAGTCCATTATCTAAGAGTGGAGGGGGGTGAGGGGTGCTGTTTACATTAATTTTTCCCTCCCGGTTATGATCTTTTCATTCATTACCAGAAAAATTCTTTGTTTACCTACTAATTCTTATTCGAATGCAGTTATTGTAAATCTTACATTGTTAAGATTCGAATTTTGTTGTAGTCCTTTGAAGAGAGTTGAACTTGGTAACAGCAGGTAGTTAACTTATTTGCAGAAAGCTAGATCATGTTGAAGCTTATTTTAGAGTCTTTATTCATGGAGAGTCTAGAGTAACCCCTACTGTAGGGCTAGTTTAGCCCCACTATGAAAGCATGACCCTTCTCAAAAGTCTCTCTTGAACGCTTGAATGCTCCAATGTATTCAACAACGTCTCCCCACTCTAGCTGGTTCAGATTTTAAAAATTCTGACCACTGTACAAGCTTTGAGAATTGTTTAGTTCATAGTTCCCCAGAAATATCCTTTCTCAGACAGTAGTTCTTCGTCTAGCTCTGTAAGACTTCACCCTACGAATGCACAGGATGATATTTGGCTAACGACTTGAGGAAACTAATGCAATTTCTTGGGTTCTTTTTCTGCAAAATTCCTGCCTCTCTAGGGCGCTGCCCTGTAAATTCTAGCCATTTTGCTTTCCTGCCCTCCAAACTCAGTCTCTGCAGCTCAGTAAAGACCTTTGGGTTCTGTCTGGGTCCCCTCTCCCTAAGCTCCACTCCGGAAACTGCCTCACACAGAAAGCTTGGGGGACTATAGAGCTCACTTCATCTGTTCACCTCTTCTCAGGGATCAAAGTCCTGTAGTGCTTGTTATCTAATGTCTGAAAACAGATGTTTAATAAGTTTTGTCCAGTTTCCTAGCTGTTTTCGGGGGAGGGTAAGTCCCATAGCAGTGATTCCTTCCTCAGGAGAAGTGAGGATCTCTCTTTATTTAAAATCTCTTGTCTTTTCATCTTTTGTTCATTATTTTGACCTGATGTTGTAAGTTGCCTCAAATCTTTTTTTTTTTTGAGAAAGAGAATGCGCATGGGAGTGGGGGAGAGGACAGTGGGAAAGAGAATCTTAAGCAGGCTCCCTGCTCAGCACAGAGCCCAACAGAGGGTTTGATCATCTCATGACCCTGGGATCATGACCTGAGCCAAAATCAAGAGTTGGATGCTCAACTGACTGAGCCACCCAAGATCAAGAGTCGCATGCTCTTCTGACTGACAGAGCCAGCTGCCCCTCAAAGCCTTTCTTGAAATAAATAGGGTATAATATTAGGGCTTTATATACTTAGGCTAAATCTTAATTCATTTGACAGAACTTGAAACAAATGGAATCTCTTTTAAATGCTGGAATGAGCATAGCTCCTCCAATTTAAGTTTTGCTTCATCTGAATAAAATATGCCACTTTTTATCTGAGATATCAACAATCCTAGTATATAACCACTGAACTTATTACTTCCAACTTATCATTTAAAACATACAAATTCTGCAACTCTCAAGAACGGCTCCTGGAATCCTGAGGTGATGTTTCCAACTTTACTCCAAGCCATAAACATGACAGATTGGGCAGAACGTTTCTTTTAAGGAGGTAGTTATGTCTATGCTTCTTAAACATTTTTTTTTAATGTTGGTATATTTATGATAGAGAGAGAAAGAGCACGAGCAGGGAAGGGGCAGAGAGAGGGAGATACAGAATCCAAAGCAGGCTCCAGGCTCTAGCTAGCCATCGGCACAGAGCTCAGCGCAGGCCTGAACTCACAAACCATGAGAGCACGACCTGAGTCAAAGTCCGACGCTTAACCGACTGAGCCATGCAGGCGCCCCTCTATGCTTACTTTAATGTAGTCTCAAGTTATAGAAAAACAGCAATTGAAAGCATATAGTTTTTTATTCACCTTAAAAACACTATAGCCTTTCTTCTGTAAGCAAAGCACAGAAAAGATGAGTCATTAAAGTGAGTGATTATAAATGGCAATCAGCAGGGCAGATGGAAGTCATTTTGGTTTAATCAGGCCATTAATTATTAGGGTTTATCAATTAGTTTTATTGAAGGCAAGGGAGCTTAAATGAATAGTAGGGCATTGATTTTAACTGAGACGTTTTCTCCAAGAACATACAAATGAAGTGTGTAAAATTACAGATCCTTTTCATGCCGCTAAAAAGAAATAAGCTTCGGGGCACCGGGGTGGCTCAGTTGGTTAAGTGTCCAGCTCTTAATTTTGACTCAGGTCATGATCTCATGGTTCATGGGTTTGAGCCCCATGTCAGATTCTCTGATAGAGAATATAGAATTCTTTTGTACCTCTCTCCTTGCCCCTCCCCTGCTTGCACACTCTGTCTCTCCAAAATAAATAAATAAACATCAAAAAAAAAAAAAACACAAAAGAAATAAGCTTCGTCCAATGCAAAACAAAAGGCTTTGGTGAAAAACCAAATTTACTCTAATTCTCTTTGCTTTACTTACAAAGTATGTTTTGGTGTTCCCTGACTTGCAGCAGTCTGATTTTCATTTATCTTGGCCAAGAGTTCAATATTGTGTTGGAGAAACTGAGGTAAAGGTACAATGCAGGGAGCCTGGGGAGCTCAGTCAGTTAAGTGTCCGACTCTTGGTTTCAGCTCAGGTCATGATCTCGTGGTTTGTGGATTCGTGCCCCATGTCGGGTTCCATGCTGTCAGTGAGAAGCCTGCTTGGGATTCTCTCTCTCTGCCCCTCTCCAGCTCGTTCACACTCCCTCTCTCTAAAAATTAACAAACTTAAAAAAAAAGGTACAATGCAAAGTGACACATTTTAAAAATCAGGTTATTTCTTACCTTCTTTTAGAAAAAAATTTCGTCATTTTATGCAGATACTTTTATGGGAATCAGAATAGATTTCTATTGGTCAGATCCTCTCAGAGGAAGCAGAGGAGATGACGTGGAAAGGGTGCGTGTGTGTGTGTGTG
>PITB01024455.1:0-24205 GCA_004024585.1 Paradoxurus hermaphroditus | reverse complement strand
AGACGGTGGCAATAATTCCAGCCAGAGAAGGGGAAGGGCATTGTAACAGACACTCCCAGTGAATTGTGTGGACAGCTTCTAAGTACACCTTAATTTCCATGTGTATCAGGGCACATTGGGCAGCTGTGGAGACAGACTTCCCTTACTGTTGGGCTGGTGATGGATATGGAACCCCAAATGCCAATCCCCACAGGCTAAAGAAAGTTCTCTGAATCAGTTAGCCACCATCGCAACAGTTCCTGGGTTCAGAGGCATCCATCTAAAGCAGGAAAGATTCACTTATTGGGTGGAGGGGCCACACCCAGAAGGATGTTGACCTAAACCTTTCATTAAGGCTGCCTGAAAGCGTTCTGTTTGTTCTAGCAACCAAGCCGATCACATTATAAATCAAATCAGATTTCAGGTTCTCTGGGACTCCAGGCTGGCACTGGCATCTTTGATGTGGTGCATCCTGGGAAGTCGCACCCTGATCTCTCCATGGAGCATAGTTACTGGACCACAGAAGAAAACAATGTGTGCAAGACAGTTTCCACTGTAATGAAATTCTCCCTAGTTATGTAGACTTGGCTCCTCTGCTATTTAGAAGCAGGTGGAAAGTTGCTTTAATAAAATTATTATTAAAAAATGTTTTAGATTACCTTAAGCAAGCATTGGTAGATGACTGGCTTTCTCCCACACTGACCAACCATCTGGTCTGACCAACTCGTTCCATGCTTTCAGCTGGACATACCTTGCATGAGGTCTTTGACATGGCAGCTATATTGTCGTCTTTGCCAACCATGACAGAAAAGTCAGGCGAGTTTATCCTGTGTTCCCTTGCTGAAGCACTTCTTTTAAGGATTTGGTGAGCAATGCAGCCTGCCCCATGTTATCCCAGACCTAGCAACCCACAACCATGCAAAAACACAGAGGCTCCCCCAGAGGCCTTCTGCAACAGTTCCATGGCCAAGTGCATTTTTGGCACCCAGAAACACAGTCTTCTACTGGAAAAGTTTGCTTGCTACCCACCCTCTAAGAGCTAAGAAATAGGGCCAAGGTTGCAGAGAGGCTGTACCCATTGAAAAGCAGCCATCTCAACTCTCTCCCAAAGGGGTGAATGAATGTCCAGTAACTGAAGTCCATATGGCACAGCCAGTAGCTTGTCTTTCCTTTGGGAGCCATCAGTCTCCTACATCACTTTGAAATGGTTCCCATGTTGATTGGCCCTCCATAGCCTCTGTAGGATGGGATGAAGAATGCAACCCTGTTTCTAGGACGGCAACTCTTAAGGGAAAAGAGCTGGATTGCAGATGTGTCCACGAATGTGGTTGGAGAAGTCCCGGGGTTAGAGATGGCATCACTGTGTTACTCTTCCAGTAGAAGCAAGATAGTGGCAGCTATAATGGCCCCAGTTGTGGGATTGGAGGATCAAGCCAGAAAACAATTATTTCTTCTTCCTATGGAATTGTGGCATGGTTAAAGACCACAGAAAAACTCACTTTAAATTTTGCTTTCTAGCTTAGCGCACCAGCCTTTAGAAGTATCATTCTAATATGCAAAACAAGCACATACCCCTCCTGATGCTGCTCTCTGCTCCCAGTTTTCACATGGAGACTCCGCACAAGGCCAGAGTATGCATCATCTTCACTTCTTTTTTTAAATATTTATTTAGTTTTGAGAGAGAGAGAGAGAGAGTGAGAGCAGGGGAGAGAACCAGAGAGAAAAGGAGACACAGAACCCAAAGCAGGCTCCAGGCTCTGAGCTGTCAGCACACAGCCCAAGGTGGGGCTTGAACCACAAATAGCCAGATCATGACCTGAGCCGAAGTCAGTTGCTTAACCAACTGAGCCACCCAGGCGCCCCTCCTCATCTTCACTTCTATATGAGCTTCTCTTCTGTGCAGATTTTCTGACTAAGGTTTTCAATGTTTCCATATCAAGCCACTTAGCATAGGATTTAATATTTTTCAAGAAAGCTGTTACATATTAGCTTTGCAAATGCAGAAACTTTACCAAGCAAATCTGACAGCAGACATGCCCACTGTCCAAACCTAATTTCCATTCTGAGCCTACCATCTCAGAACAGAAATAGATTGTGCTTTAATGTCAGACAGACCCTTATTTGAATCTCAGTTTCTCCAACTACTGTATAGGCTACTTTGATGGTTTTATAACCTTTCAGAAACTCCTCCCCTGTATCTTAAGGACAGGAATGACTTAAGTTGACTGTATTTTAATTAATTAAATAATTAATTAATTTTTAAAAAAATGTTTACTTATTTTTGAGAGAGAGAGGACATGTGAGGGGGAGGGACAAAAAGAGGGAGGGATCCACCAAAAAGAGGATCCAAAGAGAGCATTGCACTGAAAACAGAGAGCCTAATGTGGGCCTCAAACTAACAAACCATGAAATCATGACTTGAGCTGAAGTCAGGCCCTTAACAGCTTAACCAACTGAACCACCCAGGCTCCCATGAGTCGATTGTATTTAAAATGCTCAGTATATGTCAAGAGCTTGGTGAATAGCCATGTACTCAATAAACATTATTTATAACATCCAGGGATCTTTTAAAAATTCTTTAATAGTCTCGAAAAAATCAAAGTACATATGGAGCGCTATTTAAGTACGTCTAAGTAATTACCAGAGTATTACATACATCATACTAAATAACGAAAAGTCTAATAATGAAAAAACATGGATTCACTTATAGAACTCGGTACTCAAATTAAGATGATTGATGGATTAATATCAACCCAGAAGTTAGTTCCTAGGTCCACATGCCTGTCAATGATTTGGATGAAGATACAGAATGCATGTTTATGAAATCTGTAGATTGCTAGACTAGGAAAGAGAACCAACAGAATCAGAACTAACACATAACTTTACAGGTTAAGTTGATAGGTCAGGATAAAATATAGTAAAGACCAATGCAAGCACTTGTACTTGCTTCCAAAAGAATGAAAAGGTCCATCCTTGTTCTTGCAAGTAGTGGGATCTCCTTCTTTCTCAAGGCTGAATGCATATATACACCATATCTTCTTTAACCATTCACACATTCACGGGCACTTCGGTTGTTCCCATAGTGTGGCTATCGTGAATAATGCTGCAAAGAACATGAAGTGCAGATTATCTCTTCAAGATTCCTATTTTATTTCCTTTGGATAGAAGGAATTACCAAGTGGAATTGCTAGATCATATGGTAGTTCTATTTTTAGTTTTTATAGGAACCTCCATAGTGTCTTCTATAGTAGCTGCACACCAAGAGTGTACAAGTCTTCTTTTCTCCCCATGTCTTCACCAGCACTTGTTATGTCTTGTCTTTTTGATGATAGCCATTCTAAGAGGTGTGAGATGATATCTTGTTTTGGTTTTGACTTGCATTTCCTTGATAATTGGTGATGTTGAGCACCTGTTTGTGTATTTATTGGCCATATTTGTATGTCTTCTTTGGAGAAATGCCTATTTAGGCCTTGTGCCCATTTTAATCAGATTATTTTGGGGTTTTGCTATTGAGTTGTAGAAGCTCCTAACATATTTCAGATATTAACTTCCTATCAGATGTATCATTGGCAGATATTTTTCTCCCTTCCCATAGGTTGCATTTGCATTTTGTTGATTGTTTCTTTTGCTGTACAGAAGCTTTTTAGTTGGATGTAGTCCCACTTGTTTATTTTTGCTTTTGTGGCTTGGGCTTTTGGTGTCATTGAAAAGGGCTTTCCCCTATGTTTTCTTTTAGAAATTTTATGGTTTCAGGTCTTATGTTTAAGACTTTAATGCATTTTAAGTTAATTTTTGTGAATGGTGTAACATAGGGACCCAATTTCATTCTTCTGTATGTAAATATCCATTCTTCCCAGTGCCACTTATTGAAGAGACTACGCTTTTCCACTTAGTGTTCTTGGCTGCCTGATGAAACATTAGTTGACGGTGTATGTGAGGTTTTCTTCTAGGCTCTCAATTCTGTTCCATTGGTCTACATGTTTATTTTTATGCCAATATCATACTGTTTTCATTGCTCTAGATTTTTGGTATAGTTTGAAATCAGGAAGTGTGATTCCTCAAGTTTTGATCTTCTTTCTCAGGATTGCACTGGCTATTCATATTCTTTCTTGGTTCCACACGAGATTTAGAATTACTTTTCTATTTCTGTGACAAAAATGACATTGGGATTTTTATTGAGATTGCATTAAATCTATAGACGGTTTGGGGTAATTTAGAATTTTTCACAATATTTATTCTTGCAATCCTTGAACACAAAATCTTTTTATTAATTTGTATGTTCTTCCATTTGCTATTATACTAAGTAAAATAAGTTAGAAAGAGAAAGACAATGTATGACATCACTATGTGATATCACTTACATGTGGAATCTAAAGACGCTGAAATAAATCATAGAAACAGAGAATGAAATAGTGATTTGCCAGGGGCTGGGAGGGTGGGGGACATGGGGAGATGTCAGCCAAAGGAAGCAAACTTCCAGTTACAAGATAAAAAAGTTCTGGGGGTCTAATATACATCATGGGGAGTGTAGTTAACAATACTGAATTATATCGTTGAAAGTGTCAAGAGAGTAGATCTTAAACCACGAAAAGAAATGATAATTATGTGAGGTGATGAAGATGTCAGCTTTTGCAATAAGGGTATCAAATCAAAATATTGTACACCATAAATTTACACAACATTATATGTCAATTATATCAAGCTACTGTAACACTGACATGGATAAAATAAGGCTTGAAGATGTTAAGGACCAGTGAACTCTTTAGAAATACATACAGTAGTTTGACTGCTAAAAAAGTTAATAAAAATACAGATTGTATTGATAAAATTAACCACAAATAATTAGAGAACTTCATGTGAGACTGGCCTTCCCAAACCTAAATAGACATAGAGACAAACTAGAGGCAAATAGCCAAGGTAGTAAATTAATTTTACACAACATCGTATGATTGAAAGTACTGGGGATTTTTGTTCTAATGAAACTTCTGGTAGTTATTTTTAAATACTGTATACAGTAGTCCTCCACTTATCCATAGTTTTGCTTTTCATGGTTTCAGTTACACATGGCCAGCCATGGTCCAGAAGCAGATGGTCCTTCTGACATATGTTGAGAAGGTCAATAGCCCAACATATGTCCCAATACCTGCATCATTCACTTCATTTCATCTCATCACATAGGCATTTTATCATCTCACATCCTCACAAGAGAAGAGTGAACACAATACAGTGAGATACAGGAAAACCTTGGTTTGCGAGTATAATTCATGCAGAAACATGCTCGTAATCCAAAGCACTTGTATATCAAAGTGAATTTCAAGAACTATTGGCTCAGTTGTGATCATGTGATGTCACATACTTTCTGTATTGCAAGACACTCTCATTTATCAGTTAAAACTTATTGGAACTGTTTGCTTGTCTTGCGGAACACTAACAGAACAAGTTATTCTCAATCCAAGGTTTTTACTGTATTTTGAGATCGAGACCACATCCACATAACTTTTATTACAGTAAATTGTTACAATTGTACCATTTTATTATTAGTTAGTTATTGTTGTTAGTATCTTACTGTGCCTAATTTATAAATTAAACTTTATCATGGGTAGGAATGTATAGGAAAAAACAAAATATATACATAGGGTTCAGTTCTACCTGCTGTTTCAGGCATCCACCGGGGTCTTGGAATGTATCCCCCATGGATAATGAAAGGACCACTGTATAGACAAGGGACTTGCATGGTGTTCCCCAAAATGAGATATCCATACACCATTAATACATTAATATTACACTAATACAGATAATACATGTAATTAATCAATGTTGATAATATAATTAATATTTATTAGAAAAATATAAAATGAACACATCAAACTTATGATTTCAGAGATATCGTTGCTTAATTTTTGAGATGCAAATAGGTGTTTAAGTTAAAATGAGTTGAAAGAAAAATTATTAAATGTGTAATTGTTTTAGTGCATGGTATGACAAGGAGCATAAGAAAAATATGGAAACACTAATCATGTGGATAGCACATCAGATTTCTGGGTGACCCCCAAATTAAAACCAATGCATAGAAGCCACCTGAAGCAGGTCTCAGCTTCACATATAACAGATTTTCCAGCTCCAGGGGTGTGAAAATACAGGCCCGGTGGCACTCGGTGGGGATGCATGCATCAAGTAAGCAGTTGACTATGTGACTTTCGACCTCCTGTCACCCTGTTTTTTGGGACTGAGTTCTGTATCAAGTCTCACTCATCACAGAGACTCCTGGCCTTTTGGTGTTAAGGAAACTTTAGTTTGTTTCACTTTATTGGGAAAGTGTTGGAGGGAATCAAGACAGCATTATCAGAGATGCCCTGGGGTCCTATTAGGCTGGGGTGGTAATGATTGCCTTCGGGCATTAATCTCAGCTAACTGCCATGGTACCATCTCCAGCCGCAACACGTTAGATAGAATGCACTACCTCATCCATTCCCACTTAGTTTAGTCTGAAAAAGAAGACCATGTTCCCCAATAACAAATACGGAATCTGAGGAAAGAATGAAATTTCCCCTTAAAGGGAAGGAAAATGGGAATGTGTTCTCAGGCCACCGGTTCCTTTACTATCTGTGCTTCTAGCTTTGAAGCCCTGGGAAAGTTACTTCATATCCTTGAACTTCATTTTTTATTTGTAAAATGGGAATATGATACTAAATGCTAAAAGGACAATGATTATAAAGTATGTGGTATCTTGTTTATCACATAATAGAAGCTCCTTAATTCATACATATTATTGATTTTCCTTCCTTTCATCCTTATTACTACTTATGTAGCAAGTGGAATTTCAGTAATGATACTTCTAATTAATTCCTCCATTCGTTAATTCACTCAGCAGACATTTCTGATGGTGCCTATGAAACCAGACATAATGCCAAGTAACCACAGTGATATTCTCCATTCCAGAAACAGGAAGTCAAGCTGAACAGCAGTACTGGTGAAAAGTTGTTAAATTATAATATTTATCCAGTCTATATGTCACAGAATACATATAACATAATTTCATTTAAATCTTCTCCCAAATCCTGGGAGCTTCAGGAGTGCAGAAACCAAATTGGTCTAGTTTATTACTATATTCTCTGTTCCTAGCAGAAAGTCTGGCATATATTGAGAATTCCATAAATACTTGGTTAAATGAGTGAAGGAAGAAATTGATGAATCAATGAAATCAGCCGAAAAGAGAGTTATTGGTAGCATCGTTCTACAGGTAGAGAAATAAAAAGTCGGTGGCTCTGGGTATTTACCAGTCACTGAGTAAAGGAGTGATTTAACCAACTAGTGGGGTAGCTTAGCATCTTCTGTTTTCTTGGACAGCAAAATGAGAACAAAATAATTTATTTTTTTTAATTTTTTTTTAGCATTTTTATTTTATTTTTTAAGAGACATAGAGACAGAGTGTGAGCAAGGGAAAGGCAGAGAGAGAGGGGCACACAGAATCCGAAGCAGGCTCCCAGGCTCTGAGCCATCAGCACAGACCCCGACACGGGGCTCGAACTCACAGACGGTGAGATCACTACCTGAGCTGAAGTCAGCCGCTTAACCGACTGAGCCACCCAGGCGCCCCGAATTTAAAATAAATGTAACATGATAATAGCAGTAATAACAATAGTAGTAATAACAATAACAATGAAAGCTAATATCTACAGAATGCTTACCATGACTAGGCTTTGTTCTAGGAGCTCCATGTGATCATAGTGAATACCCTATTGAATACGCTCTAAAAGACAACGTATTTGCAACATACTCTATCTTTATCTATTGAGGTCATCTTCAGAACAGAACTTATGTCTTCTGCTCTTCACGTCTTCCTCCAGCTGTAGAAGTTATGGGCTCCTTGAGAATACCCTCTTTGTCTTTTTCAGATCTGGATTTCTAGCCCCATGTTATGCATATAGCAGGTGTATAATATGGTTTTGATGAATAAATGAAAGGGTGACCTACCTAAAAATGACATACTCAGTGGGGCCGAGTCATGAGAAAATTTGAAGAAGAGGACATTTGAACTCAGCCTCAGTAGAACTCAGCTAGACAGACAGAGTGAGTACAGTGCATGAGGAGAAGTGAGAAGCTTATGTCATGCCTAAAGATAAGATGGGCTGGGGGCTGGGGAGGTCTAGATGACCTCTCAGCCTCTTGTGGGATCTTCCAGTCCTTGGTGTCATGGACTAGGTATTTGGTTTCAGTCTTCACCCTGTTCTTCTGCCTTTTTGTCCCTTAGTCAGCTCTACCGGTTTACTATTGAGTCCAATCTTTGCAAGCGAAGTGGAGCTTTCAAAGCCTATGGGGCGGGAATTGTTTCATCGTATAGGAAGCTTAAGGCAAGACCCTTGTGGTTTTTCCTCTAGCATTGTCCAACGTATGCTCCATGAGCAGTCGTCCAAAGGGATGACATGGATTTATAAGCAAACAAAACAGAAAAAAATGTTCAGTGGTCACACGCATCTGTGTGGGAAATGGGATTTCATCACTTGTATAACTTCCCGGAGGCTTTGCTGTTTGAGCCTTTACTAAACACTGTTATTCTGTAGTGGGCGCTTGGGAGCATGGTGTGGAGAAAACTTACTTATTTAACCATGGGCCCTCAGAGGGATGTTTAAATGGATTATCACGTGGGACTAGTGGGAACATTATATTCTATCAGAAGCACCATAGTAGACTTTTTTAGTTGTACATTTTTAGGGCACTTGGATATTTATTAATTCGTGGACCTTCTGCAGATACAGGAACGTTTCTTCCCTCTTCTCCAGCCTTCCAGCTGGCTTTGGCAGGAACGCTCTATGAATCCGCGTGTCTGCCCATTTTGCACACTAGAGGGCAGTGTTGAGCCTGTTTAGAATTTCCCGCTTTTGGGACTGAGTGAAAGTATGATGAAATTGCCCTTCCTTTTTACATAAATCAGAAGGACTAAGCACCCAGCAGCTGTGGCTCTTACTGTAAAAATCATTGTGATGGGCAGGATTTTGTTCAAAATCCCTAAATTCATAAGTTCTTGAAAACCACAGGCCAACTCTCCTCAGAAATGTCTCTGTATTTCTGTGCCCTGGAGGGTCAAGTCCTCACTGGGTTCTCTAGGGGTTTGTGAGTGGGTGCAAAATAATAATAGGGTATACAAAACTAAAAATAAATAAATAGATAAAGTAAAGATATTTCCTTATTTTGTCCTGTCTGGAGAATCACAAAGGTTGGAATGGAGTTAAAATATCCAATAGAGTTCTGTCACAGAGACACTTCTTAGTCTCTCTTTAGCTTCTGCATAAACACTGTGTTTCTCTGTCTCCAATGCCGGCCTTCCTATCTTCTCAGTTTTCAAGACTCCGTTCAAACCCCACTCCTTCTTAATAATTTAAGACCCGAAGGAATCACCCACTCTGAATTGTTATGCTCAGCCGTGGATTAGTAAAGTCTTAGCATGATCTTTTAAGGGTTTGCATTAATATTCTTTTTTTCTGTCCACTATGTTCTGAGGGCTTCAGGAAGCAGGGCTCTGTGTTACACTTGCTTATATTCCCCAGTAAGGATTTGGAAGCTTGACTGAAGGAAACAGACATCTGTTGAGTCCCCACCATGGAGCGGGCCCTGAGCTAGGTCCTTTCATGTTTTTGCTCACTTGCGCTGGAAGGCAACTAGCTGCAAAGTCTGTGCCCTTCTCACACCGTTGTCTTTGTAGGCCACCCAGAGTACATTTGAAATAATGAAACGCACAGAATCTCATGTCATAGTTCACCTGCGAGAGTCCTGACTTATAAATGTGGTTTAGATGAAATTATTCATAGGGTCTCTTTTTGCTCTCAGAAGGGTCCCCAGTTGGTCTGTGAATACTAAGACAGACAGGCTTTGCAGTCAGACATTTGGATTTGGATTCCGCGACTCTGCCACTCACTGTGTGGCTTTGAGCAAGTTACTTAACTTCTCTGGGCTTCAGTTCCCTCCTGCAGAAACTGGGAGTGATAATGCCTCCCTGAAAGGGTCATGATGAAGCTGAAAGTTCATACAGTGAAAGGCTCGGATGAATGGCTGGCACAGGGTCAGCCCTGAACAATGACAGCTATGATCCCCAGACTGGGCCGGATCACGTGGGCAACCCCGGAAAGGCGCAGAGTGACTGCTGTTGAAGTGACTCAGGAATGAGAGAGAAGCTGAGGACTGAGTGCCGGCCTCAGGGCAAAGAAAACATGGTAGGTAGTGAGTAGTGCTTTACAGCGGTGGTTCCCAAGGTGCGGACCCCAAGCAGCGGCCACAGTGGTGTCTCCAGGATCTTGTCAAAAATGCAAATTCTCAGGCGCAACCTCTGGTCTTCTCATTCAGGAACTTTGGGGGTTGGGCCAAGGAATCTGTGTTTTAACAAGTCCTCCATGTGATTTTGACGTGTGCTAAAGGTTGAGAACCCCTGGTCTAGCACCTCCCGGCAATCAGATACCCGTTGACTGGGGCTGGGGGATGAGTAGCCAGAAACTTTGGTTTTCCTGGAAAGGAGAAGAGAGAGCAGAGACTCTCTCATCAGCATCAGAACAACTTATTAAGCCAGGGAGGTTCAGGGCCAACGCAACCCAAAACCCTTGTGCCAAAGGCAACCCTAAGGAGCTCTAGACTAGAGGTTGCAAATGTGGGCTCACAGCCTGAATATGCCCTGTACATGTGTTTTGTTTGTCCCCTTAAATTGTTTTTTAGCCAGAAAATAAAAATCAGAACAATTTACATAAAAATCTAGGGGCTCCTGGGTGGCTCAGTCGGTTGGGCGTCCAACTTCGGCTCAGGTCATGATGTCACGGTTCATGAGTTCGAGCCCGCTTCGGGCCCTATGCTGACAGCTCAGAGCCTGGAGCCTGCTTCAGATTCTGTGTCTCCCTTTCTGTCTGCTCCTCCCCCACTTGTGCTCTGTCTCTCTGTCTCTGTCTCTCTCTCTCCCTCAAAAATATATAAAAACATTAAAAAAAATTTTTTTAATAAAAAAAATCTAGATTCCTGGCATTCCTTAAAAATTCTGAATATTTGGCATCTCTAGGTAGCACTCCCACCGAGCCACCACTGACTGCAACGGAGGAGCGGCGGCTCCCTTACTTAGAGCGTGTAGCCTCTAGCTTCCCCTAATTCCCATCAGGCTAGCCACACTCCTGTGCTAATTACCTGTCCTGTCCCTGTTTCTTTTCATGGCTTAGATGCTGCCTCCTGCTTTTAGGTGAGAAAGGGTAGGACTGCCGTGTTTCAGTGATGTGTGTAAGTGTTTGGCCCAAGGCCTGGACATAACACTGTGTATTGGGGGGAAGGGAGGTCTCTAAATTTTGGAGTCTTGAAGAAGAAAGAATTTGGGAAACCCGAAGCGCCCACCTTGCTGAGGTTTTCTGTGTATCAGAATCATCTGGTTCAGAAATTAAAAATGCAGCTTTCTATGGCACCTGGGTGGCTCAGTCCGTTAAGTGTCCAACTCTTGAGTTCAGCTCAAGGTTGGTGAGTTCGAGCCCCGTGGGGCTCTGTGCTGACAGTGCAGAACCTGCTTGGGATTCTCTTTCACCCTCTCTCTCTCTGCCTCTCCCCTGCTCCTGTACTCTCTCTTTCTCTCTCTCAAAATAAATAAACATTAAAAAAGCAAAAGGCAGCTTTCTGAAGTTCCTCTTCCCCATTCTGGTTTAGTAGGTTTGGATGGGCTGATCCCAAGAATCTGCATATAAAAAAAAAAATCTTCCTTTCTTCTTCCTCTTTTACTCCTACCCCTGTGATTCAGAGGCAGCTGGTCCAGGACACATATTTTGGGAGATAAGGAGCTATCGGTAACATTCTATGTGAGATCTAAACCTCAGGATGAACTGGGGAGGTGTGGGCAGCCAGGATGAGATCTTATCACAGGCTGCCTGAAGGCAAGGCGGGGAGTTCGGTAAAGACGTGTCAGTGTGGCAGGGCCAGAGAAAGGCTAATAGCCTGAGGAAGTTTTGTGTTTATTGAAATGTATCTGACATATAACACTGTGTAAATTTAAGATGAGAAACATGTTGATTTCAAACTTTAACGTATTATAACACAATTGCCACTGTAGCAATAATTAGCACCTCTATCACCTCAATAATTATCATTTTTTCCCAGCCAATCTGGTAAAAACAGAGTAAAATGGTTACCAGGGTGGCGCCTGGGTGGCTCAGTCAGTTAAGCATCGACTTTGGCTCAGGTCATGTTCTCACTGTTTATGGGTTTGAGCCCCGTAGAGGGCTCTGTGCTGACAGCTCAGAGCCTAGAGCCTGCTTCAGATTCATTGTCTCCCTCTCTCTCTGTCCCTCCCCTGCTCATGCTGCCTCTTTCTCTCACAAATAAATAAAACTCATTAAAAAAAATTTTTTTTTAAATAAAATGGTTACCAGGGGATAGGTCGGATGTAGTTTAAGGATACACACTTGCAACAGGTGGTCAGTCCTATAGAGATGTAATGCACAGTGTAGGGAATACAGATCACAATATTGTATTATAAATGTCAAACTTGCTAAGAGACTGTGTCTTCATTTTTTCCAACCCCTAAGAGTTTTAACCCATAAAATATAAATGTCCCTGAGTTCCTGAGCCCGAAAGTGAGAGTGATGGGGTGGGGGTGGGGCAGAAAAAATACAGGAGAGAGCGTTTATGGTGAGAACTAGAAATGAGTGATCAGGGCTGAGGGCAGGACCCGACATGCTGGTTGTGTGCCTCCCACAGGACTCAAGGGGAGTAAGTACCTTTCGAAGGATACATTGGCCATCCCTGAGTACAAAGAACCAAAGAGAAGGGCGAGCCCTGGCGTGGGGTCTTCCTTCCCTCTGTCCTTACCTGACCCCCCACACCTTTCCGCAGTGTCGTTCTCTGCCTTTTTCCATCTCCTCACAATTGTGTTTCTTTTCCTTCCTCTTTCCCTTCTCTCCTTATCTCTCTGGGTGTCTCTTTCTGTCTCTTTCTGGGGGCTTTCTCTCTCTGGGTTCCTTTCTCTCCCCTGACCCTGCCCCGATTTGTAACTCACAAACCACACAAATAGTCACAGTATCAAAAAATACTCAGGAAAAAAACATCCATCACCATGCAAGGAGAATCCAGGGGAAGAAACCAAATCCTTGAAAAAAGTTTCTAAAGCAATCAGTCCTTGTCAGATTCCAACCAGCCCGGGCCTCCAAATGGAGAGACAGAGGTATTTTTCTCCTGTTCCAAAGGCGTGAGCAACGGCCCACAGAGCGGTTCAGCCCCCACTGTGCTTTTTTTCCTTTGACCATTGCTGTCAAATGTGCTTCTTCATGTCATTTTAGCCCCAGACCTGGCGCACTCTCTCTATAGTAAAAACTAATGAACCGTATGGCTTCTGGCAGCCTGGGGCAATATACATGCTCCATTTGGAGCAGAATAAGTCCTTGGAGTCTCTAGCTGTGTGCGCAAACCCAGGCTGTCCCCTGTGCTTCATGGGTCTGTAAATACCATAGCTGTGGTCACTGCTCAGAATTATTAATATTCCAGAGGCCTGCTTCGACCTTACCCCCTACGGCGCAGGCTTTGGTAACTCACAGCTTCGCATTGGACCTCATCCAATTGGAATTTATGACTGGAAGTGGCAAAAGGCCTGCGTTACAGCAAGCCTCACCTTCAGCCGGCTCCACGGCGTGGGCCCTAAGGACATCATGGTATTTATTCAATTCAAAGCCCATTTATCGTGCTCCTAATGTGCTGAGCACTGCGTTAAGACGGAACCATGTAGAGAGAACAAAGACCTGATCCCTACCCTGAAAAGTGATCTGGGAAGGGGAGAGGGACGTGTGAATAAGGTCCCTGGATGCTAATAGATTTCGGGTATGGCCGAAGGGCTGAGTTTGGAGAAACGCTGCTCACTCTTTCATTTGCATTTCCCGAACTTTACTCCTCAAAGTGTGGTTCCCAGCCACGGCACCTTCGGAGCTTTTTCGCTGAATCTCAGGCCCCATTCCAGACTGGATCAGATTAGTTTGAGATGAAAGAATCTAAATCGGGGCTTGGGAAATCAAACCTATCAAATAGCCAAATATCAATATCGCCGGGGGCTGCCATTTCTGTTTCTAAGTGCCAGGAGAATTTTTTTAAAGTACCCATTCTTGGGAGGCGCCTTGGGTGGCTCAGTCAGTTAAGCGGCCGACTTCGACTCAGGTGGTGATCTCGCGGTCTGTGAGTTCAAGCCCCGTTTTGGGCTCTGTGCTGACAGCTCAGAGCCTGGAGCCTGCTTTAGATTCTGTGTCTCCCTCTCTCTCTGCCCCTCCCCTGCTCACACTCTGCCTGTCTCTTTCTCTCAAAAACAAACATTAAAAAAAAAAAAGTACCCATTCTTGGGACTCATCCTCAGAAATTTTGACACACTAGGTCTGGTAGGGGACTGGAGACTTCTTTCTTTTTCTTTCTTTCTTTCTTTCTTCCTTCCTTCCTTCCTTCCTTCCTTCCTTCCTTCCTTCCTTCCTTTCTTTCTTTCTTTCCTTCTTTCTTTCTTTCTTTCTTTCTTTCTTTCTCCCTCTCTCTCTCTCTCTCTCCCTCCCTCCCTCCCTTCCTTCCTTCCTTCCTTCCTTTTAATTGAGGTGCAATTGCAATACAACATTTAATTAGTTTCAGGTGTACCACGTAACGATTCGACATTTGTCTACATTGTGCCAGGATCTCCACAGTTAAGTCTGTTTACCATCCATCACCATTCACATTTGCAACATTTTTTCTTTCGATGAGAACTTTTAAGATTACTTTCTTAGCAATTGACAAATTTACAATGCAATATTATTGACTACAGTCACCACGCTGTATATTACAACCCCTGATTTGCTTATTTTATAACCGGAAGTTCATACCTCTTGAACTCCTTCACTCATTTTGCCTCACCCTCCCTCCCCTACGCCAACCGCCTATCCGATCTCTGGATCTATGAGTTCTGTGTTGTCCTGTTTGTTTATGTGTTCTGTGTTTTGGATTCCAGGTATAAAAGAAATCATATGCTGTTTGTCTTTTTCTGTCTGACTTTTTTCCCTTACCATAATACTGTTGAGGTCTGCCCATGTTGTCACAATGGCAAGATTTCACTCTTTTCTTAATACCAGATTGTACATATATATACATATATGTACATACACATGATAGAATAGTATATATCTACCACATCTTTATTTATTCCTTCATCAGTGGACTTAGGTTATTTTAATACCTTGGCTATTGTGAATAATGCTGTAATAAACATAGGGGAGCATGTATCTTTTTGAATTAGTGTTTTTGTTTTCTTTACATAAATGCCCAGAAATAGACTTGCTTGATTGTATGGCCATTCTATTTTTAGTTTTTCAGGTATTTCCATACTGGATTCCATAGTGACTGCACCCACCTCATCGCTGCTTCCTTGTGGTTTCCGTTTGCATAAAACACATCATCCCTTTTGTCATCCCTTCACTTTCAGGCTGCACGTGTCCTTACATCTGAAGTGACTCTCTTGTAGGCAGCATATAGATAGGTCTTGTTTTTGTTTTTGGTTTTTGGTTTTGTTTTGTTTTTTGGAGGGGTTTTGTTGTTGTGTTTTGCTTTTTGTTGTTTGTTTAATCATTCAGCCACTCTGTGTTTTTGATTAGAGAGTTTGTTTAGTCCACTTATTTAAAGCGATTATGGGGGCACCTGGGTGGCTCAGTCGGTTGGACCTCCAACTTCGGCTCAGGTCATGAGCTCACAGTCTGTCAGTTGTGCTGACGGCTCAGAGCCTGGAGCCTGCTTCGGATCCTGTGTCTCCCTCTCTCTCTGCCCCTCCCCATTCTTGTGCTTTGTGTGTCTCTCTTTCTCAAGGATAAGTAAACATTAAAAAATTTTTTAAGTGCTTATGGATAGGTATGCACATATTGTCATTTTGTCCATTGTTTTCTGGTTGTTTTGTAGCTCCTCTCTGTTCCTTTCCTCCCCTCCTAGTTTCTTCCCTCGTGGGTTGCTGACTTCTTACACTGTTTTGCTTAGATTCCTTTTTCATTATCTTTTGTGTATCTCCTATGGGTTTTTGCTGTGTGGTTACCGGGAGGTCCATAAATAACAGCCTCTATATATAAAACGACCTATTTTAAATTGACAGCAGGTGAAGCGTGAGTATATTTTAGACTTCTACAGTTAGCTGCCTCCGCATTTTATGTTTTGATGTTACAGTTCACATGTCTTTGTGTATGCTTTAAATAATTATTGTTGTGATAGCTATTTTTCCTACTTTGGTTTCTTAACCTTCATTCTAGCTTAATAAGTGATTAATCCACTATCTTCGGTGTGTCTTTACGTTTACCGGTGAGATTTTTACATCTGTATTTTTCTTGTTACAATTAGTGCCTCTTCTTTTCAGCTTAAAGAAGTCCCTTTAACATTTATTATAAGACCAGTTTGTGTTTTGCTTTTTTTTTAGCTTTAGCTTTTGTTTTTTCCTGGAAACCTCTTTATCTCTCTTTCAATTCTGACTGATAACTTTTCTAGGCAGAGTATCCTAGGAAGTTTTTCCCCTTCAGCCCTTTGAATATGTAGTGCCACTCCCTCTTGGCCTGCAAAGGTTTTACTGTGCCATCTTCTAATAGTCTTAAGGGGGTTCCCTTGTGCATAACAAGCTGCTTTTCTTTTGCTGCTCTTAAGATTCTCTTTCTGGGGTGCCTGGGTGGCTCAGTAGGTTGAGCAGCTGACTTTGGCTCAGGTCATGACCTCGCAGCTTGTGGTTGGAGCCCCTCATAGGGCTCTGTGCTGACAGCTCAGAGCCTGGAGCCTGCTTCGGATTCTCTCCCTTTCTCTCTGCCCCTCCCCCGCTCGCACTGTGTGTGTCTCTCTCTGCCTCTCCTTCTCTCAAAAATAAATAAACACTAAAAACACTCTCTCTTCATCCTTAACTTCTGACATTTTAATTATAATGTATCTTGGTGTGGGTCTCTTCAGGTTCATCTCGTTCGAAACTTTCTGGACTTCCTGATACTGGATGCCTGTGTTCTCTCCCAGGTTAGGGGAGTTCTCAGCCATTAGCTCTTCAAATAAGTTTTCCGCCCCTTTTGCTCTCTCTTCTTCCCCTGGGACCCCTATAATAATGTGTGTTATTACACTCAATGCTGTCCTCTGGGTCTCTTAGGTTACCTTTGCTGCTCTTTTTGGGTGAATTCGATGCCCTGTGGCTTTTCTGGATGTATGCTGTCACACTGGACATTTTGGGGGCTCATCTCTTTGGATGCAGTCCCGAGGGTTGGGGTCGGGTGCCCGGTGTGGGGCACAAACCTCTCGCTGCTCAGGGATTAGTTGCCTATTTTTGAGCTCTCTTTAAGCTAAGCGTTGTCACATCATGGGCAAGGGTTTGACAAAACCACGTCTCTGCCTCTCCTACCCGTCTTGATGCATCCCTTTTATCTTTTGTTGTAGAGCTTATTCAGGTAGTTTTCAGGTCGTTTTCATAGGGAATGTTACCATACATAGCTGATTTTTTGTGTCCACAGAAGGAGAGGAGTTCAGGATCTTGCTACACGGCCATCTTGAATCACCTTCCTGAAACATTAGCACTCGAAGCCTCATTACGGACGTTCTGCGTAAGTTTAGTTTCCTCTATGGCCGTGATCTTGTTAAATGCTACTATCTTAATAGCCACACGTCCTTTCCTTGTTGGGCAACTCTCCACAAAAATTTTCTTCTTTAAAAAGGAGAATGTGGGGGCTCCTGGGTGGCTCAGTAGGTTGAGCATCCGATTCTTGATTTTGACTCAGGTCATGGCATCGAGACCCAGGTCAGGCTCCATGCTGAGTGTGAGGCCTCCTTAAGATTCTCTCTGTCTCCCTCTGTCCCTCTCCCCTGCTTGCATGTGCTCTCTCTCTCTCTAAAAATAAATTTTTTAAAAAGGAGAATTCACCTTCAGTGGTCAGTGCCTAGGAAATGGGGTACATGGTTGAGGAAGCTGGGGAATCGTTGCTCTTCTGAATGCATTCAAAGGGTTAGGAGGTTCAACCTCACCACTACAGAGGTTTACAAGAAAGGACAGTTACATGACCAGGAAAACCATCCCAAGAACCCAATGTGCCTGACTGGTGTGGCTGGCAGAGAGACTGGACAGTAGCAGATGGTCCTGTATGGGCTCAGATGGATGCAACTCACTGCCTCTGCTTCTCTGCAGCACCAGCGGCCTCCAGAGCAATACCAGCCACACGGGCGATTTCTTTACAAGCCCTCCGGGTACTTCCGATACAGCTGACCTATAGACAGACATTTGGGAGCTGCCTCTAAAGCTGTTTTTCTCAAACTTGGTTGAACATTAGAATCACCTGGGGAGATTTTAAAGCTTTTGATGCTCAGCCTGCACTCCGAGCAATTAAATCGGGAGCCATAGGCATCGGGCTGAGGCAGCAGTACTTTTAAAGCTCCTTCAGGTGATGCTGCTGGTAGCTAAGGTTGAAGACTGTGGCTCTAAACCAGCGTTGCAAAAATTTCACTTTGTGTAAGAATCACCCAACGTGCAATCCCATAGGGTCCCAGTGCCAAGTAGGGCCCCAATGGTTCCTAATTGAAAAGGAGGTAGAACTAGGGCTGAAACCCAAATTTCCTGGCCACGCATCAGGGCATTTGCCAACTGTAAACCCTCTAGGCAGGGTGGTGAGGGCTACTTTGGGTCTACCTGCATCCCTACTATGGGATAGGTTGAGGAAGTTCAGACACATAGTTTAATAGCTCAATCCTTCTGGTCTTAGCCTGGACACAATTCCCAGTGGCTCACTCCCTATCTTGTTCTCCAGGGTAGAGGCACCTATCCAAAGAGCCGCAGCTCTTCCAAAAAAGAGGTATTCTTCTCAGTTTCCGGGGTTCTAGATATACTTATTTTCTTTCATTTTCTCAATTGCATCCTCTTCTCCCACCTCAGGGCCCTTGCACAAGCTGTTCCCTCTGCCAGGAATGCTCACTCTTCTTCCCTCTCTCCAGTTGCTCCTTCAAGAAAACCTTCCTGATCCCCCCCCCAAACAAGCCCAAATTCCGCCTACTGTATATTTGTTTAGCACCCGTGTCTTTGCTACATCACACTTGTCGCAGTTTTATATGACATATGACGTTGATACTTGAGTAATTCCTCTAATCAGTTCCCACTAAGACAGAAACCACACCTCTGACTCAGAACTGCACCCCAGCCACTTGCATTGTGTGTGGAACACCGTAGGAACTCAACAAATTCTTGAGTAAATCTAAACCACTCCTCTCGGGCACTGGAGGTCACAGGTGTCTTACACACTCTCCCCACCCCACCCAAGATGATCGCCATTTGCCTCAAACAGACAGGCACCTCGTTCTCATTTCATCTGTCAAGACAACTCCTTTAGCCCCTGCTAATCTTCTGGGCATGTACTTCCTCCTCGGGTTACTATCCACTGCCAAATTCTAGACACCATCCACCCATCTAGGCCCTTCCTTCACGTCTGGGTATACGTATTGGCTTCCTCTTCACAACCCCCCCCCAAGAGTCTGGCCCTCCATGGACTTCTTTTGGTGCCACCCTGGCACTGAACTGGCAGAGGTCTCCGGGTGTTTTAGTTCTCATCACAGTATGAAGCAGGAGGTATTATTAGCAATGTTCTAATATATCTCATGCTCCTCTTGTATAAAGTGGGAATAATAATACTTACCTCAAAGGGTTCATGGAGAATTAAGTGAGGTAATCTGCACCCACGATACAAGGCCCAGTCAACAAATATTTAGAATTTTTCTTACTACTACTAACTTCAAAAATCCCACTGGTCTTCGGAAAATGTATCGGCACTGCTGGTTGTACTTAGCGAGGAGGATGATGGGAAACTAATGAGGATTCGATACTAATTTTAAATGCGCTCACATTTGTATTGGTTAGGAAAGCATTACAATCCAATAGTCATCTAGGAATGGAGAATCACGTTTATTTCCACTTACAGAAAATGCATGGCCTATCTGAGGATGTAAAGGTCCTTTGGAACACTTCCGTGCCCTACCCCTCCCACACTAGGTCCTCGGGCTTCAGGTTGACAGCTTGAAGCTGTCAGCTGAAGGTACACACTTTGGAAAATGTTACACACGTGGTCTCTCCTCTCGTTTTATTTTTCCTTTAATGTCAAGCAAGCCAGAATACTAGCCTGTCGTCAGCAGTTGCTACTGTTCATCCATCTAAAGATCAGGACTTTCAGCCCGTCTATTATGGGGCAGAGAACTTGGAAGATGTCAAAGCTGGACCCTAGTAAGTATGAGGTGGAGGTGTCGGGGGAGGGAAAAGGAATCTCGGCGTGGCTTCAACCCCGTCAGAGATAGTGTGGACAGACTGGAGAGGAAAGCAACTCATACACTTATTCTTTCAGTCAATAAACCTTTATTGAACACACTACTGCGTGCCAGGAACTGAATTTGGCATTAGGGATCCCCTAGCAGTGTGACTCGAGGCGAGTTAATGAATTTTCCCATCCTTAAATTGTCAGCTGCTACACGGGCTTGCAGATTAGCTAAAAGAGATTAGCTAAGATAGCATGCACGGGGAGGGGCACACAGTCTGAGGTAATGAGTGTTAATTGCTGCAGCTGCTGCCCCTTTTGAGCACAGTGGATGCACTGTTGCCATCATGACCTTTTGAATCAAAGGGACACAGAGAAAAGATCCAGAGAAATTCACAACAGCGATTAAGAGAAGTAGAGGGAGTGCTGTGAGCCCGCAGGCGAGGCATCTAATGCAGACCTCCTAGAAGAAAGAGAACTTTAGGTTTATAGCGAGACAAGAAGGGTGGGTAGTACCTGTCGAAGAAAAATTATTCTGGCTCTTGTTAAAGATGGCCAGGAAGACTTTTTTCAAGGGGGTTCTGCAGTGTGGGTTCTGCAGTGGGAGACTTCAGGCTCAAGTCTGAGTAGTCAAGGGAGCGGATGGAGGTCAGTGGATGGAAAACTACCCAGAGGGTAGGATAATTCTTGCTAAACTAACCAAACAGGATTCTTGCTGAAGGCAGGTCAAGGTGATCAGGTATCGCCTGGGAACGGTAGGGGATGAGGATGGTGATCAGATACTGAGGTGAGGGATTCTGTCTGAACTGACCTGGCAAGATTCTGGCTAAAAGTTGGCTCTAGAAGGATTGAGACGGAAGCTCGAGTCGGGTCTAGTCCAGCAGAGGGCTCAGAGGAATCTGATTATAGTTTGGTCAAGGAGAGAATCTTTGTCCGCAGTTACCCAGGTAAAGGGGGTCAGAGAGAAAGACCATCTCATGTGAAAAGACTCAAGGCAAAGAGAATCACATGCACTCCTCTCTCACGACGAATAGCCCGTCTCCAAGAGAGGGATTGACTTTTACTGCATACTGGAATCACCAAGGGATCTTTTGAAAATACCGGTGCCTTGATCCCACCCCCAGAGATTCTGAATTAATTAGTATCGTACACAGCCTGAGCTCTGGGGCTGGTTCTTTTCCTAGCTTTATTGAGATATTATTGATGTAGAGAACACTGTGTAAGTTGAAGGTGTACAATGTGATGATTTGATATATGTCTATAGTGCAAGTTGTTCACCAATGTAAGATCGGCTAACATATCCTTCGCCTCATGTAATTACCATTTTTTTCCTTATTATGATGATGATGAGAACATTTGAGATCCACCCTCTTGGCCACTTTTGAGTCTATAACACAGTATTTTAAACTATAGTCACCCTGCTGTACATTAGATCCCCGGAACTTATTTCTCCTACAACTGGAAATTTCACCAACATCTCCTCATGTTCTCCCATCCCTGGGCCCTTGGAAGCACCAATCTGCTTTGCGTCTATGAGTTTAGCTTTTTCAGATTCCACACAGAAGTGAGATCACACATGTTCTTCTCGGTCTGACTTAATCAGCTCAGCATAATGCTGTCAAGTTTCATTCATGCTGGCAAGATTTACTTCATTTTACGACCGAATAATATTCCATTGTATGGATGTGCCACATTTTCTTTATCCACTCATCTGTCCATGGACACAGAGGCTGTTTTCGTGTCCTGACTGGTGTAAATAATATAAACAGAGGGTGCAGGTATTTTTATGAGGTAGTGACTTCCTTTCCTTCAGATATGGGTGTCCCCAGCTATCTGAAAGTAGAATATTTCTTTAGTAAACTGAAATGGCATAAAGTGAAAAAGCAATTACTCTTAATTCACATGAAAATATTCTTGAGCATTCCCAGATCCCCAAAATAGCCTCCTTTAGCTTTTTTAATATTTTAGAACACACGTCTTGCTAACAAATGCACAAAATAAGTGCAGAGAAAGCACAGATACTCACAGACACAGTGCAAAGCTCTGGGGGTTGGTGCTGAGACGCTGAGTGTGGAAAGGGATTGGCGAGGCCTCCACCTCTGTGCAGGGCGGGCAGCTGGCTCCAGAACAGCTTGCTGGGAAACAAATGCTGAATGCTATGTTTGCTTTCTTGCCTTGATTGAAAAAGCGAAAATCCTCTTCAGATTTCTTACAGTTAGCAAGAGCAGGTAATAATGTAGGTCCTTCATAAATGCAAAGAGATGTCACACAAACTTTTGAAAATCAGAGGATTCCTGGGGCACCGGGGTGGCACCATCGGTTAAACATCTGACTTCGGTTCAAGTCATGAACTGGCAGTCCACGGGTTTGAGCCCGGCGTGGGGCTCTGTGCTGGCAGCTCAGCCTGGAGCCTGCTTTGGATTCTGTGTCTCCCTCTCTCTTTGTTCCTCCCTCTCTCCCCCCCTCTCAAAATTAAATAAAGATTAAAAAAAGAAAAAAAAAAGAAAATCAGAGGATTCCTGTATATAGCTAGAAGTGGAAATTATGAATGGCATAGCATTTCCATTTTTAACTTTTGGAAGAACCAGCCTACTGTGTTCCATAGTGGCTTTACCAGTCTGCATTCCCAACAACAGTGCCTAAGGGTTTCCTTTTCTCCACGTCCTCACCAGCATTTGTTTCTCTTGACTTGCCATTCAAACAGGTATGAGGTAATGTCTCGTTGTGACTTTGGTTTGCATTTCCTAGTGATTAGTGATGTTGAACATGTTTTCATGTGCCTATGGGCCATTTATATGTGTCCTTTGGACTTTAGAAAAATGTCTATTCAAATATTTTGCCAATAGATAGATAGATAGATATGGTATAGAAATGAAAGTATGAAAATTCATATAGAAGAAACATACTTCAACAGAATTAAAAGCCTATATGACAAGCCAACAGCTAACATATTTGACAGTGAAAAGCTGAAAGCTTTCTTTCTAAGATGAGGATAAGGGTGCTCACTTTTATCATTCCTATTCAACATAGCTCTAGAAATCCTAGTCAGAACACTCAGGAAAGACAAATTAAAATAAATTAAAAAATAATAAAATAAAAAATAATAAAATAAAATAAAATAAAATAAAATAATAAATAAAATAAAATATATCCAAATTGGGGAAAAGGCATAAAATTACCCCTGCAAATGACATGATCTTCTATTTAAATTTTTTTAACATTTATTTATTTATTTTTAGAGAGAGAGAGAGACAGAGAGAAAGAGAGAGAGAGAGAGAGAGAATCTCAAGTAGGCTCTGAGCTGTCAATTCAGAGCCCCATGTGGGGCTCAATCTCACAAACCATGACATCATAACCTGAGCTGAAATCAAGAGTCAGACACTTAATCGACTGAGCCACCCAGGAGCTCCACACAATCTTATCTATAGAAAATCATAAAGACTCCACCAAACAACTGTTTGAACTGAAAACTAAATTCGGCGAAGTTTCAGGATTCAAAACTGACATGCAAAAATCAGTTGTGATTCTATACGGTAAAACCAAACTATCTGAAAAAGGAAATAAAGTGACCCCATTTACAATAGCATGAAAAACAATAAAAGTCTTAGGAATAATGTAACCAACTAAGTGAGAAAGTTATACCCTAAAACGGCACGACTTCGATGAAAGAAATTGAGGAAGGCACAAATACATGGAAAGGTCCTGTGCTCATGGATCAGAAGAGTTAATATTATCAACGTGTTCATACTACACAAAACCATCTATAAATTCAGTGCCATACCTGTCAAAATTCCTAAGACATTTTTCACAGAAATATAAAAAAAACAACCCAAAAACTAAAATTCGAGTGGAACCACAAAAGATCCTGAAAAGCTCTGGGGTTTTTAAAAGCTCCCTAGGTGATCCTATTGTGTAGTCAAGGCTGTGAATCAGTAGCTCTTTTCACAGCTGGAATGGGGCCTTTGCCCTTAGCATATCAAGGTTTTATCAAC
>PITB01024454.1:0-24213 GCA_004024585.1 Paradoxurus hermaphroditus | reverse complement strand
CACGAATAGGTGGACTTTGTGAGACTAAGCAAAAACCAGGGGGAGGGGAAGGGGGAAAGAAAAAAAAGACACAGAGAGGGAGGGAGATAAAACATAAGAGACTCTCAAAGACTAAGAACAAACTGAGGGTGAGGGGGGTGAGAGAGGGGGGAGAGGGGGTGATGGGCATTAAAAAGGGCACATGTTGGGATGAACGCTGGGTGTTATATGTAAACCAATTTGAAAATAAACTATTATAAAATAAAAAAAAAGAACGCCTGGTGCTCATTACAACAAGTGCCATCCTTAAACCCCATCACTTTTTTCACACATCCCCACACACATCTCCCCTTTGGTAGCCATCAGGGTTTTTTTGTTTTTTTGTTTTTTTGTTTTGGTTTTTAGTTTCAACTCTTTATTTAAATTCTAGTTGTTTAACACACAGTGAAATATTAGTTTCAGGTGTAGAATTTAGGGATTCATCACTTACATACAACACCTGGTGCTCATCACAAGTGACTTTCTTAATGCCCATCATCCATTTAACCCATCCACCTGCTCACCTCTCCTCCAGAAACTCTCAAATTGTTCTCTATAGTTAAAAGTATGTTTTAGGGTTTGCCTCATTTTAAACCATGTTCCTCTATTTTGTTTCTTAAATTCTACATATGACTGAAATAATATGGTAATTGTCTTTCTCTGACTGACTTACTTCTCTTAACATAATCCTCTCTAGCTCCATCCGCATCATTGCAAATGGCAAGAATTCATTATTTTTTTCTGGCTGAGTAACATTCCGTTGCATGCACATCTTCTTTATCCATTTATCAGTTGGTGGACATTTTGGCTATTGTTGATAGCAGTACTATAAACATTGGGGTGCATGTGTCCCTTCGAATTAGTAATTTTGTATCCTTTCAGTAAATACCTAGTAGTGCAATTGCTGGGTCAAAGGGTTGTCTTATTTTTAAATTTTTGAGAAATTTCCATATTTTTTTCTAGAGTTGTTGTACCGGTTTGCATTCCCACCAACAGTGTAAGAGTGTTGCCCTTTCTCTGTATCCTTGCCAACATCTGTTGTTTCCTGTGTTGTTAATTTTAGCCATTCTGACAAGTTTGAGGTAGCATCTCATTCTAGTTTGATTTGTATTCCCCTGATGATGAGTAATGTTTCATGTGTCTGTTAGCCATCTATGTGTTCTCTTTGGAAAAATGTCTATTCATGTCTTCTGCCCATTTTTTAACGGAATTATTTGGTTTTTGGATGTAAATATACATCCAAAATAAATTCTTCATATATTTTGGATCCAACCCTTTATCAGATATGTCATATCCAAATATCGTCCCCCTTGTACGGTGCCTTTTACTTTTATTGACTGTTACCTTTGCTGTGCAGAACCTTTTTAAAATTAAGTCCCAATAATTTATTTTTTGCTTTTGTTTCCCTTGCCTCAGGAGATGTATCTAGTATGACATTGCTACAGACGAGGTCAAGAGGTTTTTGCCTGTGTTCTCCCCCAAGGATTTTGATAGTTTCATGTCTCATATTTGGGTCTTTCATCCACTTTGAATTGATTTTTTTTGTGTGGTGTAAGAAAGTGGTCGAGTTTCATTCTTTTGCATATTTCTGTCCAGTTTTCCCAACACCATTTGTTGAAGAGACTCTTTTTTTCCATTGGATATTCTTTCCTGTTTTGACAAAGATTAGTTAACCATACAGGTGTGGGCCCATGTATGGGTTATCTATTCTGTTCCATTGATCGATGTGTTTCTTTTTGTGCCAGTTCCATACTGCCTTGATCACTACAGTTTGCTAATATAACTTGAAGTCTGGAATTGTGATGCCTCCAGCTTTGCCTTTCTTTCAAGATTGCTCTGGCTCTTCTAGGTCTTCTGTGGCTCCATACATATTTTTGGAATTGTTTACTTTAGCTCTGTGAAACATGCTGGTGGTATTTTGATAGGGATTGCATTAAATGTGTATATTTCTTTGGGTAGGATAGACATTTTAACAACATTTGTTCTTATAATCCATGAGCATGGAATATCTTTCAATTTCTTTGTGTCATCTTCGATTTCTTTCATCAGTGTTTTATACTTTTCAGAGTACAGATCTTTTACCACTTCTGTTAGGTTTATTCCCGAGTATCTTATGGTTTTGGGGGCATTTGTAAATGGGATTGATTCCTTGATTTCTCTTTATGCCGCTTCATTATTGGTGTATAGAAAAGCATCAGATTTCTGTATGTTGAGTTTGTATTCTGAGACATTATTGAATTAGTGTAATCAGTATAAGGAATTTTTTGGTGGAGTCTTTTGGGTTTTCTACACAGAGTAAGTATCATGTTATCTGCAAATAGTGAAAGTTAGACTTATTATTTGCCGATTTGGATACCTTTTCTTTCTTTTTGTTGTCTGATTATTGAGGCTAGAGTTCCAGTAATGTGTTAAATAACAGTGGTGAGAGTGGATAGCTCTGTTTTGTTCCAGACTATAGAGGAAAAGCTCTAAGTTTTTTCCTGTTGAGGATGATATTAGCTGCGAGTTTTTTGCATATGGCCTTTATGATGTTGAAGTATATTCCATCAATCCCTACTTTGTTGAGGATTTTGATCAAGAATGGATGCTGCACTTTGTTAAATGCTTTTCTGCATCTATTGACAAGATCATATGGTTCTTATCTTTTCTTTTATTAATATGGTTTATCACGTTGATTGATTTGTAAATGTCGAACCACCCTTGCAGCTCAGGAATAAATCCCACTTCATCATGGTGAAAAATTCTTTTAATGTAATGTTGGATTTGATCTGTTAATATTTTGTTGAGAATTTTTGTATCCGTATGCATCAGGGATATTGTCCGTAGTTCTCTTTTTTAGTGGAGTCTTTCGTTTTGGAATCATGATAATGCTAGCCTCACGGAATGAGTTTGGAAGTTTTCCTTTCATTTCTATTTTTTTGGAATATGTTGAGAAAATACTTATGAACTCATCCTTAAATGTTTGGAGGAAATCCTGTGAAGACATCTGGCCCTGGACTTTAGTTTGTTGGGAGATTTTTGATTACCAGTTCAATTTCTTTGCTGGTTATCAGTCTGTTCAAGTTTTCTATTTCTTCCTCTTTCAGTTTTAGTAGTTTTTATGTTTCTAATAACATCCATTTTTTCCAGGTTGCTCTATTTGTTGGCATATAAATTTTAATAATATTATTTTACGATTGTTTGTATTTCTGTGGTGTTGGTTGTGATTTCTCCTTTCCCATTTGTGGTTTTATTTAGTTCCTTTGTATTTTCTTTTCAACAAATTTGGCCAGGGGTTTATCAATTTTATTTTTTTCAAGGAACCAATTCCTAGTTTCATTCATCTGTTCCACTTTGTTTGTATCTATATCATTTATTTCTGCTTTGATATTTATTATCTCCCTTCTTCTGCTAGCTGTAGGCTTCATTTAGTGTTCTTAGCTCCTTTAGGTGTAAGGTTAGGTGGCACATTTGAGATTTTTCTTGTTTTTGTTTGTTTGTTTTTGTTTTGTTTTTGTGGTAGGCCTGTATTGTAAATCCTTCCCTTTTAGGACCACTTTTGCCACATCCCAAAGGTTTTGGACCATTGTGTTTTCATTTTCATTTGTTTCCATGTATTTTAAAATTTCTCCTTTTATTTCCTAATTGACCCATTCATTCTCTAGTAGGATGTCTTTAACCTCCATATATTTGAGGGCTTTCCCAACTTTTACTTGTGGTTGAATTCTAGTTTCATTGCATTGTGGTCAGAAAATACGCATGATATGATCTCAATCTTTCTGTACCCGACGAAGCTTGATTTGTGACCCGCTATGTGATCTATTCTATAAAATGTCCCATGTTCACTTGAAAGGAATGTGGATTCTGCTGCTTTAGTATGAAATGTTCTGAATATATCTATTAAGTCCATTTGGTCCAGAGTGTCATTCAAAGCCCTTATTTCCTTGTTGATTTTCTGCTTGGATGATCTGTCCATTGTTATAAGTGGGATGTTAAAGTCCCTTGCTATTATTGTTTTATTTTCATGAGCTCCTTTATATTCATTATTAATTCTTTATATATTTGGGTGCTTTCAAGTTGGAGGCATAAGTATTTGTAAGTGTTAGACCTTCTTGTTGGATAGACCTCTTTTTTATGATATAGTGCCCTTCTTCATTTCCTCTTACAGTCCTTGGTTTAAAATCTAGCTTGTCTGATATAAGTATGGCTACATTGGCTTTCTTTGGACATCCATTTGTATGGTAAATGTTCCTCCATCCCTCACTTTCAATCTGAAGGTTTTGTTAGGTCTAAAATGAGTCTCTTGTATGCAGTATATAGATGAGTCTTGTTTTTTTTTCTCTATTCTGATACCTATGTCTTTTGATTGGAGCCTTTAGTCCATATACGTTCAGAGTAACAATTGATAGATAAAACTTAGTGCCATTTTATTACTTGTTTTGTCATTGTCTCTAGATATCTTCTCTGTTCCTTTTCCTGTCTTTGTCACTTTTGATCTTTTTTTCTTCCCATTGAAGGAGTCTCCTTTAATATATCTGGCAAGGCTGGTTTAGTGGTCACGAACTCCTTTAGTTTTCCTTGTCTGGGAAACTCTTTATTGTCTTTCTATTCTGAACGACACTCTGGCTGGAAAGAATATTCTCGGCTCCATTTTTTAAAATGGTTTTAGACCGGAGAATTTCGTCCGGTTATGTTTAAAGTAGTTATTGATAGGTATGGACTTATTATTGCCATTTTGTTCATCATTTTCTGGCTGCTTTGTAATTTTTTTGTTCTCTTGGTCTCTTCTTTTTTGACTTAGTATCTGTAGTGATATGTTTTGATTCCTGTCTCTTTATCTGTTCTGTATCTACTATAGGTTTTTACTTTGTGGTTACCATGAGGATTACATCAAACTTGCTATAATAGTCAACTTTAAGCTGATAGCAACTTAACTTTAAACACACACTAAGGCTTTTCTTTTCTATTCTGACATAGTTTTTGCTTTTGATGATACAATTTGCATCTTTTTACTGAAACTGTTTTTTTAAAATTTCTTTACAGATTATTCTTTATTAATGTACAGAAATGGAACTAATTTTTGCGTGTTGATTTTGCATTCTGCAAATTTGGTGAATTTGTTTATTATTACTAAGGATTTTTGTAGATTCTTTAAGGTTTTCTGCATATATGTTCATGTCATACATGACAGAGTTAATCTTAATCTACCTTTACAAATGGATGCCCTTTATTTCCTTTTCTTGCCTAATTGTTCTGGCTAGGTTTTCCAAAACTATGTTGAATAGAAATGATGAAAGCATCATCCTTGTCTTACTCCTAATCTTGGAGAAAAAGCTTTATCATTGTGTAAGAGGTTAATCATGAGCTTCTCTTACATGGCTTTTTATCACATTGAGATATTTTCTAGTCCTATTTTGTTGGGTATTTTTATCATAAAAGAGTGTTGAATTTTATCTAATACTTTCTGCATCAACTTCAATAATCATTTTCCCCTTCCTCTATTTGGTATGTTATATTGATTTTATTCAGTTGTTAACAAGCCTTGCTTTCCGGGAATAAATCCCATTTGGTCATAGTACATCATCCTTTTAATGTGCTGTTGAATTCTCTTTGGAATTATTTTGTTGAAGATTTTTGATAAAAAAAAATTCAAAAGTGACATTGAACATTGATCTGTAGTTTTCTTTTCTCATAGTGTCTTTTTCTGCTTTGGGTATTACAGTAATTCTGGAATCATAATATTTTGGAAGATTTTCAGAAGAATTGGTATTAATTTTTCTTCAGATGTTTGGTACAATTCACCTTTAAAACCATTCATTCTCTGGCCTTTTCTTTGTTGGAAGGTTTTGATTACTGATTTGATCTCCTTACTGAATATTGGTCTAAGTTTTTTATTTATTTACATTTTATTTGTAGTATGTTGTGTTTTTATGGAAGTGTATCCATTTCTAGTTTATCCAATTTGTTAGCATACCAATTTTCATAGTATTATAATTACTTTTATTTCTATTACATTATTATAACGTGGTTTTTTTCACTTTTGGCTTTGGTTATTTGAATCTTCTCCCTTTTTTTCTTAGTCAATATAGCTAAATGATTGCCAATTTTGATGATGTTTTTGAAAAACAAAGTTGGTTTTGTTCATTTTCTCTATTGCTTTTTTATTTATTATATTTCGGTTACTATTTGTCCTCTTTTGGTCACTATTCACATTAAATATCTTTTTTTATGCTTCACTTCAAAATTCAGCCTACACGTGTCTCTAAATCTAAAGTAATCTCTTATGATCAGCATATCACTGGTTATAGTTTTTCTTCTATTCTGCCAATCTGGGTCTTTTGTTTAGTTCCAAATTTTAATCCATTTACGTTTCAAGCAATTACTCATTGGGAAACACTGACTACTTTGGCCATTTTATTGTTTTTCTGTATGTCTTACGGCTATTTCATCCCTTATTTCCTCCTTTATTGTCTCCCTATGTGTGACTTTTTGGAGTAAGACTTTCCAATCTCTTTCTCAATTCTTTTTGTGTATGATCTACAGATATAGTCTTTGTAGTAACCATGCAGATTTTCATAACATTCTAAAGTTATTATACTCTATTTTGAACTGATAACAATTTAACTTCGATTGATACAAAAACCCTACACCACCTCCCTTTTATGTTATTGTCTCAAATTTCATCTTTATATATTGTATACTTATTAAAATATACACATATATAAAGATTTTTATGCTCATGTCTTTTAAATATAAAAATAATTAAAATTAAAACTAAGAACCAAAGTTACACAATATTTGTTTTATATTTGTCCATATATTTACTTTTACTGGAGAACTTTATATTTTCACATGGCTTTGAGTTACCATCTAGTGTTTTTTTTAATTTCTCCTTAAAGGACACTTTTTAGCATTTCTTATAGGACAGAGCCAATAGTAATAAACCCTGACAGCTGTTTATTTTTTAATGTGGGGATGTCTTAATTTCTTCCTCATTTTCAAAGGCAGTTTTACCGTATATAGAATTTTCAGTTGACATTCTTTTACATCACTTAAAAAATATCATCCCACTATTTCTGGCCTACAGGGTATTTACTGAGAAAGTTTTTGAGAATTTCATTAAGGATTCATTGTATGTGACAAGTTATTTTTCTCTTACTGCTTTCGAGATTCTCTCTTTGTCTTTGACTTTTGACAGTTTGACTATAATTTGTCTCAGTGGGGTCTCATTGATTAATCATACTTGTGGTTTGTTCAGTTTCCTATAGTTTTACATCCATGTCTTTACTCAAATTTGGGAAAGTTTTATATCTTCAAAGATACCTTCTGTTTCTCTCTCTCTCACTCTGTCTCTCTCTCTCATTCTCCTCCCTCCACTACTGGGACTCCCATATTGTTTATATTGGTCCACTTGGTGGGGTATTTTAAGACCCTTAAATTCTCTTCACTTTTCTTTATTTTATTTTTCTTCTTAATCCTTGGAATTGATAGTTTCAAATGACTTGTATTCATGTTATGTGTTTATTTAACATTCTAGTCTGAGTCTACTGTTGTGGGCCTCTAGTGAATTTTTAAATTCAGTTATTGTATTTTTCAAGTCCAGAGATTTTTGGTTCTATCTTTTTTTAGAGTAATTTCCATGTCTTTGATTATATCTATATTTTGTTTATATATTATCTGTTTTCTATATTAGCTTTCTGAGTATTTTTAAAACAGTTGTTTAAAAATCTTTATCAATTAAAAAAAACTTTAAAAAATAAATAAAAGATAAAATTTTTATCAGGTAAGACGTAGTCCTGTGTTTCTTTACAGCTAGTTTCTGGAGACTTCTTTTGCTCTTTTGAATGGGCCATGTATCCCTGTTTCTTCATATGTCTTGTCATCTTTTTATGAGAAATTGAGAGGCTCCCTCCTGTTCACTCAGCACGGTGCTGGGAAGGGGTTTGGTCAAAGATGAGAAAAAATGCGATGGACTTTCTTATGATTTTGAGTGGAACTTTAGGGGTTCCCTTGGTTGTTACAATTTTAACTAGTTTCTAGAGTTCCAGTAAGGATACTTTGGTCTGTATGTTATTGTTTACTTAGTATCTTCATATGACAGTGAGGGATTGGAGTTTACTAGTCAGTCTTCTTGCAGCCTCACTATCCCAAGAACAACCCGCTTTGAGAGCCCTATTCAAATACATTTGCTTTTGCATTTCAGAGTTTATAATAAAAGAAAAGCTGTTTCATAAAATTTATATGACTTCCTGGAAATGAACGAGTGATCTTTTCTGATGGGTCAACAAATAGCTGAGAACCCATTCAAAGACACTGACGTCATAGAATGCAAAGCTTAGATCTTAGCAGATGTTTAGCAGCCATATATACTTTCACATTTATGGTTCTCTTCATTGCCTCATCACACTGCTACCTTAAACTGTCCAGCTGAAGCATATGTTCTGTGACCAAATTGGCATGGACCCCAATGGACTTTTTGAAGATACAATTTTCTACATCTAGAAAGCTAAATGTTTTTTTTTTTTCCATAGCGCTGATTATCTTCTAATTTCCCCTTTAATGATTTATTTTGTTTTGGCTTCTCTCTCACTTCACTAGAATATAAGGGCAATTATGTGGGTCTGTTTTGTTTTGTGCTCTACTTCACATACTTAGAAGGATGGCTGAAACAGAAGATCTCAAAAAATATCAGATGTACTGAGTTGTGTTGATATCCTGAGTTCCAAGGCCATGCTCAATAAAACTGTCCCCTTCCCCTGAATGGTCCAAAAAGCCAATGTTTGGAAGTGCCAGCTTTGCTGACTGTTTTTTTTTTTTAGCACCAGAATACCAGGTAGATTATATTAGTGCAAAATAAAATACAGTCAAATCAATGCATGATTTGAAGCATTTGGAAAACGTGCAAGACAATTCACTTGGTGAACAAATAAGAAGGGGGAACTATACACTTACCAATAGATAATGTAAATGCATTTGATAATAACAGAGTCTAAAATTTTCATAGCACTTTAACAAGCACTCTGTATATTTATTAATTTCATCTCCAGAGAAATATTTTAACGTAGGTAATATTTTTATCCTTATTTTGGAAATAAAGAAACAGATAGTGGATAAATAAGTAATTTGCCAAGCCACATAGCTGATAAGTATCAGAGCCTGAGATTTCAGTACAGGGATCCCTGGTGCCACATTTGTGCATCCAAATACTACACTGTACTGGCTCTCCAGAAAACTATTAGCAGGTAATTTTCAAGAAATCTTCAAGTAGTCACATAGGTTATCAGGATGGAAATATGTGAGTTAACTTTCTTCCAAATGATGAAATTCTAAATCTATTTCTGCTAAAATTGTTTAAATGAGAAAAATGATATGCATCATTACTCTTTTCAATTTTGTTTTAGGTATCCTGATGATATCAAATCTCGAGAAAAAAATGAAACAACTGGCTAAAGTCCCAAAGCATACCACCTTTTCTCTCACCACAGTGGATCATGCACGCATGTGTGACTACCATTCAACACCACTTCTTGGAAATGGTAATGATGGAGAACTCGTATTTCTCCTTGGACTAAGAGGTCTCACCTGGTTATCACATGAACTTATGTGCTTTTCAGGCAGCATGTCATAGAAGAAAGTGCATAGAACATGCAGGCAAAAAAATTCATAGTTAGTTCCTGGCTCAGACATTTCCTAGATGTGGGTGATTTGGGGAAAACTACTTCGCTGACGTGTACCTTAGCTTCTTCATTAAGAAAATAAGGGTACTGGGGTGCCTGGGTAACTCAGTCAGTTAAGTGTCCACTTCAGCTCAGGTCATGATGTCATGGTTCGTGAGTTCCAGGCCTGCGTTGGGCTCTGCACTGACAGTGTGGAGCCTGTTTCAAATCCTGTCTTCCTCTCTCTCTGACCCTCCCCTGACTGCATTCTCTTTCTGTATCTTTCAAAAATAAACATTTAAAACAAAAGAAGAAGAAAATAAGGGTACTAACACCTACTAGACTAGGTTGTTCTGAGGAGTCCATGAGGTCATGATGGAGAAGGAGATTGCACAGTGCCTTGTACATGGGAGACACCTAAAGCAGAACTGCTAGTTTGAAATAATTATAATGTCAGAGTAGACGGAATTTATTTCCTCCACTCAATATCAATGTAATGTCTTTTACTTCTTCTTTTCACACTGATGCAATATGCAAAGAGAACCAGAGTTCTGAGACCTGCTCCTGATTTGGCATATGAAATAGTTTGGGGACATATTTACATCTATAGATGAGTCCTCATTTTAAGTGAAGGTTGGAATAGCTTGTCTGACACTGAGTTGTCTTTTATCTGGGAGAAAGTGAAATAACATTCCATATGCACATTCTGCCTGTTGGATGATACAATAGGATATCTTTACTCTTGAGATGAGACGTGGGACAAAAGACAGGATTTAAGAATTCTGATCAAGCTGTTGGTTTCTTTAAAACAGGTCTGTCTTAGGCCTCAGTCCTAGTGCCAGCCAGAGGGACAAGTATAATGTTAAAACATGTTTGTTTCACTTCTTGCACTTACATTTTCAAGAGTTCTCTTTGCTAAATCTCACATTTAATTCAGCCATAAGTTATCTTTTATATACGATGTGCCAAGACAGGACTGGAAGGGAACAGTATTTATTTATTTTTAATATAATTAATTGTAATATTGGTTTCCATACAACACCTAGTGCTCATCCCAACAAGTGCCCTCCTCAATCCCCATCACCCACTCTCTCCTCTCCCATACCCCCCATCAACCCTTGGTTTGTTCTTAGTCTTAAAGAGTCTCTTATGTTTGTATCTCCCTCCCTCTCTGTGGCTTTCCCCCCCTCTGTCCCTCCCCCATGGTTTTCTGTTAAGTCTCGCAAAATCCACCTATGTGTGAAAAATATGGTATCTGTCTTTCTCTGACTGACATATTTCACTTAGCATAATACCCTCCGGTTCCATCCACGTTGCTACAAATGACCAGATTTCATTCTTTCTCATTGCCAAGTAGTATTCTATTGTATATATAAACCACATCTTCTTTTTCCATTCATCGGTTGATGGACACTTAGTCTCTTTCCATGATTTGGCTATTGTCGAAAGTGCTGCTATGAACATCGGGGTACACTTGCCCCTATGCATCAACACTTCTGTGTCTCTTGGGCAAATTCTTAGCAGTGCTATTTCTGGGTCATAGGGTAGTTCTATTTTTAACTTTTTGAAGAACCTCCAAACTGTTTTCCAGAGCGGTTGCACCAGTTTGCATTCCCATCAACAGGACAAGAGGGGGAACAATATTTCTTAAGGCTTACTATGTGCTAGACACTTTATGCAGCAAAACACCAAGATAAAGAAAATAGGGATTATAACCAGGAGGTCAATTATACGAGGATTGTCACTCTGTCCTTTTTGACCATTGCTATAATTCTGAATATTTTTTGCAGAATAAGAAGATATGTTTGTGTTCATATCTGAGATTGATTTTTTCAGTAAGAAAATGTAGGTATCCCTAATCCAGAGCTATATGCTAGGAAACATTTGATGGTTGTTCAGTATAAGAACATTAGATTGCTATAGTCATAAGAGAATAAGAATAGATGTAGGTATTCATACTTTAAATCAAACAGAAGCTATATTTTTGGGATGTTGATTCCAAGAATCTATCACCTATAGAGAAAGATTATCATCAAAAATCTATATTATCCCAGAATTTATTTCCATTGTGCAAGTTACCAATGGATAGTTAATATGAGTAAAAGACCAAGAAGCGTATTTAACATTTCATCTGTGAAAGTCAGGAATTGTAGTCTGTATTAGTCAAAGATCTCCAGATAAATAAAACTAGTAGTTCGTCTGTCTGTCTCTCTGTATCTCTCTCAATTGATTGAGAGATGTATATTATATATATATATATATATATATATATATATATACACACACACACACACATATACATACATATATATATTTCTATATCTATATTTAGAGATATATGCATCTATTTATAGAAAAAGGAAGGGAGAGTGAGAGAGCAAGAGAGGGAGAGCAAGAGAGAGATAAAGGTATTGAGATTGATCTTATGAAATTTATTCACACAATTGTGAGGCTTGGCCCAAGTCCAAGTATGCTGGCAGGTTAGAGACCCAGGAAAGAGTTGCAGTTTGAGTCCAAAAGCAGTGTGCAGGCAGAATTCCTTTTTCCCCAGGAGACGTCAATCTTTTTGTTTTTTTAAATTACATTAAATTTTATTTATTTATTTATTTATTTATTTATTTATTTATTTATTTATTTATTTTTAGAGAGAGTACAAATAGGCGAGAAGGACAGAGGGAGAGAATCTTAAGAAGGCTCCATGTTCATCATGGAGCCCAACACAGGGCTCAATCCCACGATCCTGGTATCATGATCGGAGCCAAAATTAAGAGTCATACGTTTAACTCACTGAGTACCCCTTATTTGTTTTTTACAATTAAGACTTCCAACTAATTGGATGAGGCCCACTCATGTAAAGGAAGGTTATCTATATCGCTCAAAATCTACTGATTTAAATGTTAACCTAATCTAAAACGTACCTTCACAGAGTCATCTACAATACTGATTAATTTTTTTAATGTTTATTTTTGAGAGAGAGAAAGCGAGAGCGAGAGAGAGCGAGAGCACAAATAGGAGGGGCAGAGGGAGAAGGAGACACAGAATCCGAAGCAGGCTCCAGGCTCTGAGATGCCAGCACAGAGCCCGACACGGGACTTGAACTCACGAACCATGAGATCATGACCTGAGCTGAAGTGGGACGCTCAACCTAAGCATCCCAGGCGCCCCTACAATACTGATTAATCAAATATCAAGATACCATACCCTAAGCAGGTCCACACATTAAACTAATCATCACATGATGATTGTATTTTATCACAGCCTATGAAGTTTTTCTATGTATTAACAATTGTTATGGAACTATTCATTCAGTTAAGCATTCAACTCTTGATTTTGGCTCAGGTCATGATCTCACGGTTTGTGAGATCGAGCCTCGATGGGACTCGGTGATGACAGTGAGGAACCTGCTTCAGAATCTCTCTCTCTCCCTCTCTCCCTGCCCCTCCCCAATGCCCATGCTCGCTCGCTCTCTCTCTCTCTCTCTCTCTCTCTCTCTCTCAAAATAAATAAACCTAAAAAAACCACAATTGTTATGGATCATAGGTAGTTCTATTTGAAACTTTTTGAGGAACCTCTATACTGTATTGCACTGTGGTTGCACCAGTTTGCATTCCTACCAACAGTGCAAGAGAGTTCCATTTTCTACATGTCCTGTTGTTGTTTCTTGTGTTGTTGATTTTAGCCATTCTGATGGGTGTGAGATGATATCTCATTGTAGTTTTGATTCATATTTCCCTGATGATGAGTGATGTTGAGCATCTTTTCATGTGTCCATTGGCCATCTGTATATCTTCTTTGGAAAAATGTCTACTTGTGTCTTCTGCCCTCTTTTTTTCTTTTTAGAGAGAGAGAGGGAGAGAGCACATACGCAAGTGGGGGAGAGTGGCAGAGAGAGAGAGAGAGAGAGAGAGAGAGAGAGAGAGACAGAGAGAGAATCCTAAGCAGGCTCCACGCTCAGCATGGGGTCCTAGATGGGGCTTGATCCCAGGATTCTGGAATCATGACCTGAAAGTCAGACGCTTTAACTGACTGAGCTACCCAGGCGCCCTGAGCCCATTTTTAAAAAATAATTTATTATCAAATTCGTTTCCACACAACACCCAGTGTTCATCCCATTTTTTAATTAGATTATTTGTTTTTTTTGGTGTTGAGTTTTAAAAGTTCTTTATAGACTTTGGATTGTAACTTTTTATCAGATATATCACTTGCAAATATCTTCTCCCATTCCGTAGGTTGCTTTTTTGTTGGATGTTTTTTCACTGTGCAGAAGCTTTTTATTCTGATGAAGTCCTGATAGTTTATTTTTCCTTCTGTTTCCCTTGCCTCAGTATACATATCTAAGGAGAAGTTACTACAACCAATGTCAAATAGGTTATTGCCCACGTTCTTCTCCAGGATTTTAAAGGTTTCCTGTTTCACATTTAAGTCTTTAATCCATTTTGAATTTATTTTTGTGTATGGTGTAAGAAGGTGGTCCAGTTTCATTCTTTTGCAAATTGTCATCCAGTCATCCCAGCACCACTGGATGAAGATACTGTGTTTTTTTTTTTTTTCCATTGTATATTCTTTCCTGCTTTGTTGAATATTACTTGACCATATAGTTGTGGGTTCATTTCTGGGTTTTCTATTCTGTTCCATTGATCTATGTGTCTGTTTTTCTGCCAGTACTATACTGTCCTGATCGCTACAGCTCTTAAATATAAGGAATTAGATGAATCCAGCTTTGCTTTTCTTTTTCAAAATTGTTTTGGTATGCCTGGGTGGCTCAGTCAGTTGAGCATCCAACTCTTGATGGCAGCTCAGGTCATGATTCCAGGATTGTGGGATTGAGCCTCACATTGGAACCCACTCTAAGCATGGAGCCTGCTAAAGATTCTCCATATCTCTCTCTGTGTCTCTCTCTTTGTATCTCTTCCTCTCTCTCTCTCTGCTCCTTTCACATACTTGGGTGAGTGCATGCCTCTCTCTCTCTTAAAAAAAAAAAGATTACTTTGACTAGCCAGGATATTATGTAGTTCCATACAAATTTTACAAGTGTTTGTTCCAGCTCTGTGAAAAATGCTGTTGATATTTTGAAAGATATAACATTAAATGTGTATACTGCTTTGGGTAGTATAGGCATTTTAACAATATTAGTTCTTCCAATCCATGAGCATGGAATGTCTTTCCAAATATATCTACCACACGATCCAGCAATTGTACTATTAGGTATTTATCCAAAAAATACAAAAATACTAATTCAAAGGGGTACATGCACCCTGATGTTTATAGCAACATTATCTATAATAGCCAAATTATGAAAACAGCCCAAGTGTCCATCGACTGATGAATGGATAAAGCAGATATGTTATATATACACAATGGCTTACTACTTAGACATAAAAATGAATGAAATCTTGCCAATTGTAATTTGTGGATGGAGCTAGAGAATATTTTTCTAAGTGAAATAAGTCAGTCAGAGAAAGACAAATACCACACAACTTCACTCATATGTGGAATCTAAGAAACAAAACAAATGAGTGAAGGAAGGAAAAAAGAGAGAGGTAAACCAAGAAATACACTCTCTTTTTGTAAGTTTTTATTTAAATTTCATATTGTATGCAGTGTAATCTTCATTTCAGGTGTACAATTTAGTGATTCAACACTTCCATACAACACCTAGTGCTCATCACAAGTGCACTCCTTAATCTTCATCACCTATACAACCCTTTCCTCCACTCACTTCTCCTCTGGTAACCATCAGTTTGTTCTCCATAGTTAAGAGTCTGTTTCTTGGTTTGCCTTTCTTTTTTTTTCCATTTGCTCATTTGTTTTCCTTCTTAAATTCCACATATGAGTGAAATCAAATGGTATTTGTCTTTCTCTGACTGACTTATTTCACTTAGAATAATACTCTAGTTCCATTCATGTAGTTGCAAATGACAAGATTTCACTCTTTTTTATGGCTGAGTATTATCTCATTGTATATATATACCACATCTTCCTTTTTTCCTTAAGATCTAGGGTTAGAGTTCAGGTTAGCACCAGTGTTCAGATTACGGTTAAGGGCAGGGTAAGAATTAGGTTTAGGGCCAGGGTCAGGGTATGTGCCTGGTATCCTGTAGTTTAGATACCTCTCCAGAGTGTTAGGCTTAGGTTTAGCATTAGGATAAAGGTTAGAGGTTAGACATTAGGGGATATGGGTTAAAGTTATGTTTAGTGTTAATGTTAGGTTTAGGGTTATTGTATGTGCCTGGTATCATGTAGTTCAGAGACCTCTCCAGAGAATAAAACCCTAGACTTCTGCTGGCATGAGAATAAACATGACAGCTATCTACTGAGCTGAGGCAAGGAGGGCATTTGGGCCTCTAAATGTTCTTTAAATAGATTATATATACTTGTTCCTTCTGTTTGTATCTCTACGTTCAAACCATTTTCAGAAATATTAGCAATTCTCAAAGGTTTGATGTCTTCTTGAGAATGGAAACAAACTCTTATCTATAGAGAACAAACTGATGGTTTCCAGAGGGAGGTTGGTGTGGAGATGTGTTGAATAGGTGATGGGGATTAAGGAGGATACATGATGAGCAGCAGGTGTTGTACGGAAGTGTTGAATCACTACATTGTATACTTGAAACTAATATTACACTGTATTTTAACTAACTGGGATTTAAATAAAAACCAAAAAAAAAAAAAAAAAAAGAAAAAAGAAAAAAAGAAAAGCTTAGAAGACTAGTTATCCTGAAGAAGACTTCAAACATTTAAGACTAGGTAATATTTCTTTTTCTTTTTTTTTAATTTTATAATAGTTTATTTTCAAATTGGTTTACATATAACACCCAGTGTTCATCCCAACATGTGCCCTTTTTAATGCCCATCACCCCCTCTCCCCCCTCCCTCATCCCCCTCACCCTCAGTTTGTTCTTAGTCTTTGAGAGTCTCTTATGTTTTATCTCCCTCCCCCTCTGTGTCTTTTTTTCCTTTCCCCTCTTCCCTTCCCCCTGGTTTTTGCTTAGTCTCACAAAGTCCACCTAAGGAATAGGTAATATTTCTAAAAATGGGTTTGAGGATGGAGACCAAAATAGAAGCAACAACGTAATATCTATCTAAAGAGTATTAAGAGACCCAAATCCCCTCCTCCAACCAGCTCAGTAGATGGCTGACATGTCTATTCTAACCCTAGAAGAAATCTGGGATTTTAAACTTGGGAGAGGAATCTGAACTGCATGATGCCAGGAACATACCCTAAGTCTAATCCTAGCCCTAGCACTAACCCTAACCTTAACCCTAACCCTAACCCATAACTCCTAGTACCTAACTCCTAACCCCAGTCCTCTTGAGATGTCTAGGAACTACAGGATACTAGGAAAACAATCTCATGCTGGCCTTAAACCTAACCATGACCATAGCCCTGGCTCTAATCTTAACCTTAACCGTAGAATTGAGAAAAAAAGGAAAGGGTTATATATCTAGAATGGAATATTACTCAACCATAAAAAAGAGTGAAATTTTGCCGTTTGCAATGACATGAATGGAGGTAGTCTTATGCTAAGCGAAATCAGTCAGAGAAAGGCAAATACCATTTGATTTCACTCATATGCAGAATTTAACAAAGAAAATAAATGGGCAAAGGAGAAAAGAGAGAAGCAAACCAAGAAATAGACTCTTAACTATGGAGAACAAACTGATGGTTATCTGAGGGGGGTGAGTGGAGGGATGGGTTAAATAGGTGATGGAAATTAAAGAGTGCACTTGCTGTGATGAGCACAGGGTGATGTGTGGAAGTGTTGAATCACTATATTGTACACCTGAAACTAATATTCCACTGTATGGTAACTAACTGGAATTTAAATAACTTAAAAAAACAATTGCTATCAATACACATACATGCTAAGTTAGGAAAATAAACATTAGGAAGAAGTAGGTGTACTTCATGAGATGTCACTCAATGGGGGGAAAACGCTGCCAGTAAACTGATGTGTAAGGTATGAACAAAACGGGTAGCGATATAGGAATCCTGTGGTACAGACTCCTGTCTCAACCCAACAGTGGATTATTTAAAATATTAAGAATAAGAACTTAGTTAATTTGGTATGCCTAAATCTTTGTCTTTGTGTGTCACATATTGCTTACGATGACAACATTCAACTTTTGTTCCCTTCTGTTAATGTAGAGGGTTTTCGCAGATGAGATCTCCATATACTTCACAACATTTCTAGGTGCGTGACAGAGTGTGGTTTTATTGTTTTGCAGAAGAGGCCCGGGAAGAGGGAAAAAACTAAACCAAAACTCTAGTGATACTGGCACAGAGAACCATCTTTCCTGATAGTTACTTCTGTGCCCTCTCTAGCAGGTCCATTATGATACAGTGTTCTTCTACAGCCAATAAGGAGAAAGCATATTGGAGCCAGAATACCTCAGAAATGATTAGGAGTTAGAGACACCAGGTGTCTTTAAGAATAGGAATGTGGGGTAAGTATAAAAACCACAGAATTTTTCCAAAATTTATTAAGGAGGTATTTAGATCCCCAGAACTGTTCTATGACACACTCAGCCAGAAAAACATGGGAGGTTTTCACTAGGGATTCATTAGGGTTACCTGTGGACTTGGGAATACCAGGCATAGAGAAAGTCCAGAGTGAGACATGACCCAAAATAATTAGGGTGAAATTTAGAACCCCGGATGTTGGCCATCCCGGGTTGCACAGTCTTTTCAGCTGTGACAACTCACAGGTATACTAGAGTCCCAGGCAGAGATATATGTTTTGGTGATGCAGACTTATTAGCCTATGAACCATGTCTGATCTAGAAATCCTTGGGATCTGCCACAGCCTGTTCTGGTTGCATGCCACCCAAACTAGTTTATTTATGTATTTGTTTTTATAATTTATTGTCAAATTGGTTTCCATACAACACCCAGTGCTCATCCCAATAAGTGCCCTCCTCAATCCCCATCACCCACTCTCTCCTCTCCCATACCCCCCATCAACCCTTGGTTTGTTCTTAGTCTTAAAGAGTCTCTTATTTTTGTGTCTCCCTCCCTCTCTGTGGCTTTTTTCCCTCTCTTTCCCTCCCCCATGGTTTTCTGTTAAGTCTGGCAAAATCCACCTATGCGTGGAAACATATGGTATCTGTCTTTCTCTGACTGACTTATTTCACTTAGCATAATACCCTCCAGTTCCATCCACGTTGCTACAAATGGCCAGATTTCATTCTTTATCATTGCCACATAGTATTCCGTTGTGTATATATATATATATATATATATATATATATATATATATACACCAGATCTTCTTTTTCCATTCATCAGTTGATGAACACTTAGTCTCTTTCCATGATTTGGCTATTGTCAAAAGTGCTGCTACATTGGGGTACATGTGCCCCTAGGCATCAGCACTCCTGTGTCTCTTGGGTAGATTCCTAGCAGTGCTATTGCTGGGTCATAGGGTAGTTCTATTTCTATTTTTTTGAGAAACCTCCATACCATTTTCCAGGGCGGCTGCACTAGTTTGCATTCCCACCAACAGTGTGAGAGGCTGCCTGTTTCTCCACATCCTCGCCAGCATCTATAGTTTCCTGATTTGTTCATTTTAGCCACTCTGACTGGTGTGAGGTGGTATCTCAGTGTGGTTTTGATTTGTGTTTTCGCGATGATGAGTGACATTGACCATCGTTTCATGTGTCTGTTGGCCATCTGGATGTCTTCTTAGGAGAAGCGTTTATTTATACCTTCTGCCCATTTCTTCACTGGATTATTAGTTTTTCGGGTGTGGAGTTTGTTGAGTTCCTTATAGATTTTGGATACTACCCCTTTATCCGATATGTAATTTGCAACTATCTTTTCCCATTTCGTTGGTTGCCTATTAGTTTTGTTGATTGTTTCCTTTGACTGAAGGTGATCCTTCACCTTCAGTATTGAAGTCCTAAGTATTTTCAGGACTTAGTAAGTCTGACCCAGAGCACTACAACAAGAATAATCAGCAGCCTATACTTCTGTAATGGCTCCTATAATACCCAAACCCTGTGAGGGGGTGAAAAGAGACTTATGGTGGCATGGATACACCTCTGGGGAAACAACAGATCCACATTAAAAGAGCATTGGTTTAACAAATTCTGACCTTCCTTTCCAATTTTTTTCATACCCATAAAAGAAATCAGGAAAAAAATTAGCTGGGTGTATCTACTAATTATCATTACTATAAAAGGTGAAGATACTGTTAAGAAATCACTGCCTTACAAGGGACCCTAGACCGCAGATATTAGATAGGGGACCCCAGGGGAGTTTCCACACTTGCATTCAGGTTCTTATTATTCACCTACTTTCTAACAGGTATTATTTGAGAAGAAGGACACTAGATTGGAATTGAAAATTCTAGTTAGGTTGATATGTTATTATATTATCTCATGATTTCAAAAACATTTACTTATTTTCTGACACCCACAATATATGGCATCATGGCATTGTATAACAAAAGAGACTATATTTCAAGTCAAGTAAATGAATTATACTTTCAAAAAACCTCATAAAATGCGTTTCATATTATATATATGAATTAAGATCACAATGTATAAAATCTTATCACACACCATACACACACACTCACACACACACAATACAGAAGGATATTAAAGCAATAGAGAAAGTTAATAATGACACAATTGAACAGTGTAATTCAAGTGGTTTTTGTTTAATTAACTTTTTTCTGTATATTCATGATTTAACAAAGATTCTCCTTTTCAAGAAGGAAGGAGATGGTAACTTTTTATAAAACTGGAAAATATGGAAAATATACTTATAATTTTTAATGTCACTTTTACTTCATCTATGAGAGATGTAAGAATTGTATTTTTCCTTTTATTAGGAAAACATAGAAAAGATTACATAGGAAGACACAAATGTGGTGTATTCCCATCACCAACATACACCAAAAGCTGAAGCATTGTTAAGATATTTGGTATGGTTTCTTCTCTTGTTTCTGCTGTGTACCTCTAAAAACTGGAATTTTAATCAAAAGACAGAGGTAAACAGAATGGATTAAAAACAAGACCTATCTATTTGCTGTCTTTAAGAGACTCATTTTAGACCTGAGGACACCTTCAGTGAAAGTGAGGGGATGGAGAACTATATACCACGCTACTGGAAGTCAGAAGTAAGCTGAAGTAGCCACACTTATATCAGACAAACTAGACTTTAAAGTAAAGGAAGTAATAAAAGATGAAGAAGGGACTATAATAATCACAGGGACTATCCAGCAGGAAGAGCTACCAACTATGAATATCTATGCGTCGAATTCGGGGGCACCCAAATTCGTAAAACAACTAATTACAAACACAAGCAACCTTATCGATAAAAATGTCCTAATTGTAGGGGACCTTAACACTCCACTCTCAGCATAGGATAGATCCACAAAACAGAAAATCACTACAGAAACAAAAGCCCTGAATGACACTTTGGAACAGATGAGCCTAACCGACATCTTCAGGGTCCTTCACCCAGAAGCAAAGGAATTTACATTCTTCTCAAATGCACATGGTACATTTTCCAAGATAGACCACATTCTGGGGCACAGGAAGCTCTCAATAAACATAAAAGAATTGAGATAATACCATGCACACTTTCAGACCACACAATGCCTTGAAACTTGAAATCAACCACAGGCAAAAACCTGGAAAATCCCCAAAAACATGGAGACTAAAGAACACCCTACTAAAAAAAGAATGGGTTAACCAAGCAATCAGAGAAGAAATTAAAAAATACATGGAAACAAATGAAAATGAAAATACAGTAATCCAAATGCTTTCAGATATGGCAAAGGCAGTCTTGAGAGGTAAATAAGAAACAAGAAAAATCACTAACACAAATTCTAACAGGACGCCTAAAGGAACTAGAAGCAGAAAAGCTAAGACACCCCAAAGCCAGCAGAAAGAGAGAAATAAGAAAGATCAGGGCAGAAATTAATAACATGGAAGCTGAAAAGATAGTGGAACAGATCAATGAAACCAAGAGCTGGTTCTTCGAAAAAATAAACAAAATGGAAAAAACTCTAGCCAGGTTTCTCCAAAAGAAAAAAAAAGAGAACCCAAATAGATAAAATCACGAAAGAAAATGGAGTGATTACAACAAATCCCTCAGAAATACAAACAATTATCAGAGAATATTATGAAAAACTTTATGCCGTCAAATTGAACAACCTGGAAGAAATAGACAAATTCCTAAACAGCCACACGCTACCAAAACTCAAACGGGAAGAAATAGAAAACTTGAACAGACCCATAACTAGTGAAGAAATTGAATCAGTTCTCAAAAATCTCCCAGCAAATAAAAGTCCAGGCCCAGATGACTTCCCTGCGGAATTTTACCAGACATTTAAAACAGAGTTAATACCTATCCTCCTCAAGCTGTTCCAAAAAATTGAGATGGAAGGAAAACTCCCGGACTCATTCTCTGAAGCCAGCATCGCTTTGATTCCCAAACCTGCCGGGGTCCTTGTTCCGGCGAATCTAGGGGTCCACGAAGGATGGAGGGTCAGGCGAAATGAAGTGAGAGAGCCACGAGTGAGATGGAATCTGATGACCAAGCAGGCAGCCCTGGCAATTCTGGCATCTCCGACCTGCTAGTCTCAGTGTCTTTATTTTTAAAGGTAGCGAATGACAATACATCTGTGACAAGGCATCATTTACAATATTTCTTAGGTTGGCATATTTGCGAATCCCTCAGACTTAGATTAGGCAGTGACTTTGTTCCCAAGTTACACATTGTTTTTTAGGCAGAGCAGAGGAAATAACAAGATAAAGTTTTTAGGAAGAGAGCAGTATTGTCGTAGCCCTTGGTAAACAGAGGGCGCATACATTGTTGCCTTAAGACCTATGTTAACCATCTATAGATAGATTAGGAGGTATTATCCATAATCTTTAACCATGATGGAGGAGGTATTATTTGCTTGGTAGAGACAATATCTCTAATACTTGTCTAAGTTCTTTTCCTTTATGAGTGAGTGAGCCTATATCATAAGGGCTCATGTTTATCTGTTCTTTAAACAAACAGCAGTTTCTGTAAAAGTATTTTGTCTTTTTATTATAAAGGAGCGTGGGGATGGGAATAGCAAAAGTATTCGTGAAACGTTATCCTCAGGAAGGTACTCAGTGTTTGTTGTTGATCAGTGAAGATATGTGTAGCTACTTTTATTTGGCTATTGTTTGTACCTTATCTGTAAACAGTGCTCCTAACTTCTGGGCTAAGCCAACCTCCGGAGAAGGTCCCAAGTCTCTTTACAATCTCTCCTATCAGTCTGTTAACCAAATACTGAGAGAAGCTTTATGGAGATGTGCCTTGAGGTTTTATGGTGGGGCTGAGGGGATGATTAACACAATGCTATACCTGCAAGGAAAATCTAGTTACTTCCCCCAAGGAGTTTTGGGGCCTAATGTCTGCTAATTTCTAGCCAACTCATAACTGCTATTCTGTATGATCAATTTGTGTAACCTATCCCCAAGAGGCAACTTTGAGGTTGCTGCTGACCAGGTTACTCTCATTCAGATTATATCCATCAAGACCAGGTCCCCTTTTCCATGTGCCATAAACCCAAAGAGCATTATATCCCTTAGGCCAATGAAAGCAGTTCAAGAAATCCAGGCCTGAAAGATTATTTAGAAGGAGGTAAGATTAGGCGCCAGTTTGGCTGGCAGGAGCTTTGCTTCAACCTTTTCCACACAGAGGGGTCTCAACCTGCGAGCCCAAAACGGCTCCCAACACAAACCAGATGGAGACCCAGCAAAAGAGGAGAACTACAGGCCAATATCCTTGAAGAATATGTTTGCAAAAATTCTTAACAAGATATTAGCAAATAGAATCCAACAGCATAGAAAAAGAATTATCCATAACGATCAAGTAGGATTCATGTCTGGGTTGCAGGGCTGATTCAGTATTCGCAAATAATTCAATGTGATACATCGCATTAACAAAAGAAAATATAAGAACTATATGATCCTGTCAATAGATGCAGAGAAAGCATTTGAAAAAATATAGAATCCTTTCCTAATAAAAACTCTCGAAAAAGTCGGGAAGAAGGAACATACTTAGGTATCATGAAAGCCATTTACGAAAAGCCCAGAGCTAATATCATCCTTATTGCGGAAACACTGAGAGCCTACCCCTGAGATCAGGAACATGACAGGGATGTCCACTCTCACCACTGCTATTTAACGTAGTGTTGGAGGTCTTAGCATCAGCAATCAGACAACAAAGCAAAATAAAAGGCATCAGGATAGGCAAGAATGAAGTCAAACTTTCACTTTTCGCAGACGACGTGATACTTTACATGGAAAACCCAACAGAATCCACCAAAAGCCTACTAGAACTGATCCATGAATTCGGTAAAGTTACAGTTTACAAAATCAACGTACAGAAATCGGTGGCATTCCTATACACCAACAATGAAGCAATAGAAAGAGAAATAAAGAAACGAATCCCATTCACAACTGCACCAAAAAAAACCATCAAATACCTAGGAATAAACCTAAGCAAAGATGTAAAAGACCTCTACGCTGAAAACTATAAAAAACTCATGAAGGAAACTGAGGA
>PITB01024453.1:0-24235 GCA_004024585.1 Paradoxurus hermaphroditus | reverse complement strand
TGACCTGAGCCGAAACCAAGAGTCACTGACTTAACCAACCGAGCCGCCCAGGCGCCCCTTGAAATATCATATCCTAACAAAGAAATACCTGTCAAATTGTCACGAAGTGACTTCCCGTGACACCTGCATGCGGATCAAGGAATACGATGCTGTCACAGGCACAGAAGTGGTGATTCCAAGTAGGTGTTTGGATAACAGTTCTTTTGTTCAGGGAGATAAAAATAAAAATTGAGCTTTGCCAGCATATAGACGGCAGTGAAAGCCACGAAGCAGGATGAAATTGCCTAGGAAGTAGACGTGGATAGAGAAAAGATTCGAGGACTAAGCTGTGGGATCTTCTCACACTTAATGATTGGAGACATGAAACGGACACAGCAAAAGAGACTGAGAAGGAGCAGACAGTGACATAGGACACACCGAGACAGAGCTGAAAGAAAGAATGAACATCTCCTAAGTACCTGCATTCTGCTACATACTGGGGATAAAGAAGTGAATAAATCTACCATGTCCTCGCCCTCAAGGAACTTATGTCCAGTGGGGTATACAGACAGGTAAAAAAAAAAATCTATCTATCAATCTATCTATCTATCTATCTACAGATAAAAAAATCATCTAAGTATTTATGTATCTATCTGTCATTTATCTATATATCATCTATCTATTATCTATCATCTATCATCTATCTGTCATCTATCAATCATCTATCTATCTATCATCTAGCTAGCTAGCTAGTTAACTATCTATCTATCATCTATCTGTCAGTTATCTCTCTATTATCAATCTATCTATTATCTGTCCTCTCATTATAAATTATAAAACAGGCTCTGAAGAAAAAGCACAATGAAAATGTTTAAACGGGGGATCTGATTTCGTTCGGCCCAGCTTCTCTGTGGAAGTGACATGCGAGTTGACCCCTGAAAGACAGCAGGGGATTACCCGAGATCAAACGTGGAGGATGCATTTGTTCGTCAGGGCTGCCGCCACAAAACACCACAAACCGGGTGGCTTGGAATGGCAGAATTTTCTTCTCTCGCAGTTCGGGCAGCTCCAAGTCAGGAGTCGAGGCGAGGCACGAGGTCAGGCTTCTCTGAAGGCTCTAGGGAGCCTCCTTCCTTGCTTCCTCCAGGTTTGGGTAGCATTACTCAAACCTCTGCCCCTGTCTTCACAGGGCGTTCTTCTCTGTGTTTGTTTCTATGTCCTGTCTTCTTAGAAGGACACCGATGATTGGACTTAAGGCCTACGTTAAATCTAGCATGATTTCCTCTTGAGATCCTTCACTAGTTACATCTGCAAAGACCCTATTTCCCAATCACGTCCCATTCTGAGATTCTGAGTCGATGCGAATTGGGGCTGGGGGACACTATTCAATCCGCCACAGAAGACGGCCAGAAGAAACGATACATTGAGGGGCGCCTGGGCGGTTCAGTTGGTCACGCGTCTGACTTTGGCTCAGGTCATGATCTCCGGGTTCGTAGATTCGAGCCCCACATTGTGCTCAGTGCTGACAGCTCAGAGCCTCCTTTGGATTCTCTCTCTCCCTCTCTCCTTGTGCCTCCCCTGCTCACGTGCTCTCTCAAAATTAAATAAACATTCAAAAAATTAAAAAGAAAAAGAAAGAATACGTTTGAAGCAGTGATGGACGGAAGCCGGTTCGAACCCACTCTGAAGAGCCGATTGTTAAATTTTTAGCAATTCTGTTATCTGGCCGACACTACATTCGTGGCTTGAAACTGGCCACAATGGAATACTTACACCACGGAAACTGGCAAATGCTACAAATTGGGTTTAAGCTCTTTTTCTTCTGGAGAGGTAATTTTTTTTCTTTTTTACGTTTTTATTTTAGTTCCAGGTAGTTAACATACAGTACAGTGTATATATGTACAGTTTCGGGTGCACGATGCAGTAAATTCAACCCTGCCATACATCGCTCCGTGCTCATCACGACAAGAGCACTCCTTAATCCCCATCCCCTATTTCACCCGTCCCCCCCCCCACCTCCCCACTGGGAACCATTAGTTTGTTCTCTCTAGTTAGGAGTCTGCTCCTTGATTTGCCTGCAGGGGCAACTGTTCAGCATTCAACCAGTATACCATTGGTTTGAAGACCTTGAGTCCAAAAAACAGATGTGTCTGGTAGGACCGGACTGTAATCAAGTGTGGTGTAGAGCAAGGCATCCGGGCCTTGAATACCACAGCGAGGCGTTTGGATCTTATTTACTTTTTAAACTTTTTTTAATTACAAAAAGGTTTTAGTGTTTATTTTTGAGAAAGAGAGAGACAGAGCATGAGCACGAGTGGGGGAGGGGCAGAGAGAGAGGAAAACACAGAATCCGAAGCAGGCTCCAGGCTCCGAGCTGTCAGCACAGAGCCCGACACGGGGCTCGAACTCGTGAACCACGAGATCATGACCTGAGATGAAGTCAGATATCCGCTCAATCGACCGAGCTACCCAGGCGCCCCTTTTATTTTGTTTTTAAGTATATTTATTTATTTTCAGAGAGAGAGAGAGAGAGAGAGAGAGAGCATGTGAGCAGGGGACACGCAGAGAGAGAGAGGGAGACAGAGAGAATCCCAAGCAGGCCCCCCATTGTCTGCGCAGAGGTCGAATGGGACTTGAACTCACCGATGGCAAGATCATGACCTGAGCTGAAGTCAAGAGTCAGATACGCGTAACCGACTGAGCCCCCCAGGTGCCCCAAGGCTTTTGGAATTCAACTCAGGTCCACCTGGGGTTTTTACCTGAGAACTTTAATCAGGAGAGCAGCAGGGTCAGAGTCATTATAGTCTAGTTTATATGCCAGGCTTTCCTATTGGAGAGCAAATTCCTTGAGAAGAATTTCACCTTCACTGTGTCTTTGCAGCCCTCACGAAAGTTTGCGCACGATAGACATTTGATCAGTGCTGGTTGACGTAAACTGGGTTTCATAAATACCACTGTGGATTGGTCAAAAAACCCCAATGGTTTGTGAAGCCAGTCAACCGGATCCATCGGGAGTATGTTACGGAAGACTCACAGGAGAGTTCTAGCATTGCGTGTTATGCCATCCATTTAGCGGACATTTGGAACTTCCTGTCCACGGGCACTGGGGGGCTAGAGCAGTGACAACTACGCAGTCTCACCCCTAACTTGGAATCTTGTAGGAAATACAACAAAAGCCTGTCAGAGTCCCTTTGGGGTCAGATGTGTGACGAGGTGACCGCGAGAGGACATCTCGAACTTGGGGGGTTGGAGGACGCTCCCGTCCTGAGCACAAGTTTTAGAGAAACGGATTGCCACCCGAACTGTGCTCTGAGTTCAACATCGTGCCCTAAAAGGGCGGTAAGCAGGCTTAGAGTGTTACGGCAAATACTCGGCGCCCAGGAAGAGACAAGCTGCAAGCACTCGGGGAATCAGAAAAGATCGTTTATTTCGCACGGATGCCGGCCCGGCGGAGTCACCTCCAAAGGCCGAGCATCCGACTCGGGTTTTACTGGTCTCTTGGACATATGTGCTTCCGGGATGGGCGGGGCTCGTACGGACAAGCTTCTGGTTCCCGGCTGCTGGCCGATAGAAGAGGCGAGCAAGACTGCAGTCTCCGAAAGCGTGCATGGGAAGTCTCTGGCCTCGGACATCTGGCTGCCCCTTTTTATCTGCACTGACCAGCTCTCCTTCTCGGCAGGAATGAGGAAGCTGGAGGGCTTTGTGCCCTTGAAATGATCTTGGAGGCTTGTCGTACCCTCTCCTTGCCCACATCCACTGATTCTGTCCCCTTTATCCCTTTGGGCTGAGGTAGGCGGAATTCTAAGATGGCCTCCCATGAGCCTCGCCCTTGTATAATCTTCTCACCTGTGAGGGTATTTGAAACCTTTGACTATAACATATGAAGCCTGTGCTGATGTTATGTTATATAGCAACAGGGAGAGACAGAGAGAGACAGAGGCACCAGCAGGGGAGGGGCAGAGAGAGACACACACAGAATCCGAAGCAGGCTCCAGGCTCCGAGCTGTCAGCACAGAGCTTGACGCGGGGCTTGAACTCACTGACCGTGAGATCATGACCTGAGCCGAAGTCGGACGCTTATCGGGCTGAGCCACCCAGGCGCCCCTCCGATGATCCCTTTAAAAGCAGAGTGTCCTCTGGCTGGTGACAGAAGAGGAAGGCTGAGATCTGAAGCCCAAGGATTCCATGCACCATTGCTGACTTGAGGATGAAGGGGGCAGTGTGGGAAAGAATGTAGGTGAATTTCCAAGAGTGGAGCGTAGGCCTAGGTGGAAAACCAGCAAGGAAATGGGGGCCTCAGTCCTAGAACTGCAAGGAACCAAATGCTGCCAACAATTAGAAGTGGATTTTCTCAGGGCGCCTGGGGGGCTCAGTCGGTTAAGCCTCCAACTTCAGCTCAGGTCACGATCTCGAGGTTCTGGGTTCAAGCCTCGGGTCTCGCTCTTTGCTGACAGCTCCGAGCCTGAGCCTGCTTCAAATCCTGTGTCTCCCCCTCTCTCTGCCCCTCCCGCGCTCGTGCTCTGTGTGTCTCTCTCAAAAATAAACATAAAAAAACAAAAAAAAAAAGAAGTGGGTTTTCTCCCCAGGGCCTCCACACGGGAACCCGGCCGGGCTGACACCTTCATTTCGACCCCGTCACACCCCGATCAGAGAACCAGCCAAGCTATGCCTGACTCTTGTCACGCAGAACTGTGAGATACTAAATTTGTGTTGTTTTAAACCGCTGCATTTGTGGTAACGTCTTACCTAACAAGAAACCTAATACAGGGTTTCTGGTGACACCTCGGAGGGCTGGCTCAAGAAGAGTGAACACGAAATTTCTTTCACTTACTCTGCTAAGGTAAGGTGAAGAAAGCTGAGCGCCGGCTTACGGAGCAGGAGGTGACCACAGAGGAATATCCGTGAGGCCCCGGAGACTCCTAAGGGGGCAGGAGTGCCATTATTACGAGGTGCTATTAATACGATCACGACTTCATGTGGGGCTCAAATCTATTGACCATGCGTTAATGACCTCAGCCAAAGTCGGACGCTTAACTGACTGAGCCACCCAGGCGCCCCCTCCAAAGAGCATTTCTGATGCAGTGAGACATGACTGTGACTTACTTTACCCGTAGGCATTGACATACTGGCTTGGTGAAGTGTGCTCAAATGAACAGGGCTAAGGAGGGATAGGTGGTTTTGGGGAAGGAAGACCTTCTTTTTACGCTATGGTTCCTTCTAGCCGGGCTTAGAACCAAATTGACATAAGACAGATAAATGAGAGAAAATGAAATTTAATCGGCGTTCATATTGGGAACCCACAGAGGCATGGACATTCCAGAGACAATGAGAAACCGTGAAGCTTATCTAAGCGGAGGACAGGGGTCGGGTCTGGAGAAACAAACGGGAGGAAGGCCCTTAGTGGGAAGTTGGGAAGAGATGTTTGGAAAAACGAAAGTTGCCCTGTGGTGCAGATAAGGTTCTTAGATGAAGGGGAGTCTCTATTCATGGCTCGCTTCCTGGTAAGGCTCTGCTTTCCCAGGCAAATTTAGGCAGTCAGGGGCAGGGAGAGAGCTTTTCCGGCATCTGCTGGGTTTTGGTTACCTTTAACTTGAGCTAATCTTTATGCCAACATGGCGCGTTCTGGGGCATCTCGTCCTGCACCCCTTCGGGGTTCGTGGGTTGACTTGGAGTTAGTTTTTTAATGTTCCTTTCCTTCCAGCTCTCCTTAAAGATGAGTTCTGACTCGGGTCTCCTGCTCCCTAGCTTCATGTCCTTAAGGCTGGGTCTCTACAGGAGTAATCAATCCTTCTCGAGTCTATGTAAAATCAATGCGTGTTGGGCAGGGGCGGGTGGGGAGAGGGGCCCAGATGAAAGGGAACGGCTGATAGGGTAGGGAACCGGTAGAGGAAAACAGAAGCATCAGCCTCTTCTCCCACGCAGATGTCCTCGAAAAATAATATAATAATCCCATAATAATAGCTTTCCTTCCTATAGTACTTTCGAATCAAAAGCAGCGATTATCTCCATTGTACCATGAAAGACATGACCGGTGAAAATCAATAACTTCCCATTGAGAAAAAAGGGATCCGGCCAAGTATCTCAAACAGGATATGTGAATGGCAAGAGAATGATCACAGCAAAGCACCGACGAAGCAGAGGCCGAGGAGGAGGGGCATTTTAGGAGAGGGTTGGACGAGACGGAACTTCCTGGATGTGCACTCTGGGTGTTGATTTTAAAATTTGGGTATGTGCGTGTGTGCGTGCGTGTGTGCGTGCGTGTGTGCGCGTGTGTGCGTGTGTGTGTGTGTATCTTCTAGTGGGGGCTCAGAAGGAATGCTATCTCCTATTTGATAAAGATAAATTCAAAGGGGGCAAATGAGTTTTATTACTGAAACCTAAAAGATTTCTTTTTTATTTGATTTATTTTAGAGAGAGAGAGAGAGAGAGAGAGAGTGCGCGCGCGCGTGCGTGCGTGAGTAGGGGAGAGGAGCAGCGGGAGGGAGAAGAGAGAGAGAGAGAGAGAGAGAGAGAATCTCAGGCAGGCTCCAAGCTCAGCTCGGAACCCAACACGGGGCTCAATCCCATGACCCCGGGATCCTGACGTGAGTAGAAATCAAGAGTCAGACGCTCCACCGACCGAGCCGCCCAGGCGCCCCACGCCTAAACTATCTCTTGCAAAAAGTATTTCACGGTGGCGTAGGGGAGGAAAAATGGGTTTCCCCTCTACCGGCCCAGGTTCAAAGGCTGAGCGAGGCCTGTGAATCAGGTTGATAAAAGAACCGAATAACACGAGAAAAGACGCTTTGGGCGTGTAAGTGCACATAGCAGTTCACAAAGGAAAGTGTGGCCCAAGGAGGCAGCCAACTGATTGAGACTTATATACCATCCTAGGCTAAACAAAGGAGAAGGAGTTTTGGGTTTCTGGGCCGGGGAGGTGTCTTATGGGAAGGTCAGCGAGGAAGTGTCTGAGAAATAAAAAGGTCTCCGGTGATGGGTGGTGTCCTGAGGATTAGCTCCCTTCCTGGTAGGAGACATCTTTCCAAATGGAAATTGCCTTTATAAATGTAAATTTCCTTTACAAAAGGGAAACTTTGGGCTCTATTTTTAGGCAGTGAGGGGGAGGCAAAGAGCTTTTCCCATGTCTGCTGGTTCTCATTTGCCTGTAGCTCAAAAGAATTCCTACGCCAAAGAGGCACCCTTTGGGGTGGCATATTTTGATCTCTTTGGTAGGTACATAATCAAGTTTTCTTTAGAAGCGGCTTTTTCGGTGTCGCTTGTTTTCGCCTATTTTTGCATCTTTAGGTTCGAGGTAGAAGGAAAAACCCATCCAGTCACTTCATAGCAATATTCCTCTGTTCATTACTTGAGGTGACACACCCCTGAGGGAACAGGAGCAGGGACAGAACAGGCCCAGTTCGGTTCACTCAGCGAATAACACTTGAGCCAGCAAGCAGGACAGATAATGCCTCTGCCTTCATGGGGCTTACAGTCTTGTGGTGTTATGCCCAGAATTCGGGGACCCCCAAAGACCACCAGGGAGCCGAGTCCGACGCAAGAACAAAGAGCCTTTATTCGAGCTAGCTCGAGTTCAATCTCCTACCTGCACAGACGCAGCGGTGGGTCGAGAGAGAGAGAGAGAGAGAGAGAGAGAGAGAGAGAGAGAGATCCAAAGGCACAAGAGTTTTAAAGGGGTCTAGGGCAGTGGGAGGGGTGATGGTCGTGACGCTAGCCGACTGGCTGAGGAAGAGTCAGAGTCTTGTTACATAGGTCACTGGGGGTGATTCTTTTGGAACCGGGAAGTTGCAGGTTTCAGGCTTCTGCGCAGGCGCTGGGGACTCAAGGAGGAGGACACAGAACAAAATGGACTCAGTCTGCTTGCCCTTAAACAAAATGGAGTCAGTCCCGATTTGCCCTTACAGTGGAAAGGAGAGAGACATTTAAGAAGGGAAACTTTTTTTTAAAGTTTTCTTTATGTATTTTGAGAGAGAGAGAGCGCAGGAGGGGCAGAGAAAGAGAGAAGAGACAGAGTCCCAAGCAGTATCCACACCGTCAGCACGGAGCCCGGTGCGGGGCTCGAACTCAAGGACCGTGAGATCGTGACCTGAGCCGAAATCAAGAGTTGGACGCTCAGCCGACTGAGCCACCGAGGTGCCCCAAGAAGTGAAACTTAATAAGGCAAGTCAAGGGGGTGAAGAGGGTCAGAAGAGGTCACCCCAAAATATGGCACTTTGGCACGAGGATGGATTATTTTGAGCTGAGGGCAACTGAGAAGCAGTAGACACAGAAGGAAATCTCTGTCCTCTCCCTTTCTACCTAAAAGCAGGGCAAAACTTTCCATTTGTAATGCTGTCTCCTTCTCACATACCGGGAAGAAGAGAATGTCCCCGAACCCCCAGAGGTGACTCTTATCCCTGGCGATGGCACTGGCTTGAGTCTGCATAATGAACAACCATACCAAACAGCCCTTGTCTACCATTAGTTTCTCCCGTATATTTACCTTCCCACAATTCATTGCTCCTAGAAACACAAATCGCTTTTCCTTTGCCCCGTTATTTTTTCACAATTTATCACTCCTTTGCTCAAATGGTAGCTAAGCCCCTGGGTCTAATCGATGAGGGACCCTAAGGCAAGCTGAGGGCCAAGCACAAGCTAGCATTACCGCCCCGCCCTCACCAAGGTGGGGATACGTGTGACATTCCTCGGGCACTCCTGGCTGCCCTGAAGCAAAGGAAAGGACAGAAAACAAATGGTCAGCTGATAGAGATCGCAGTCATGCAAGACAGGACTCTCCATCCGTTTGCAAGTATCTCAGTAAATGACAAGAAAAAGGTAATCTTATCAATAGCCTAATCTCCAGAAATCCACAGACGCAGTGTCCTGGCGCCTCGACACCACCCTCCCCTCCCCTCCCCTCCACGGTGATGTGGGCAACAAAGGCAAGAAGGAAATGAGAGATAAAATTGAACTTCCTTATAACCTGCAGCCCGCTGACAACTACTTGAGGCTGGCAGAGTAAAATGTTTCTCCAGGAACTCCGGGCTGTCTTAATGCTCATGCTTTGCTAGAGGGAAAAACAACCCTAGCTTGACAATAGCTAGGCCTCCAGTGATCTGTGAGTCTTTAGCGTATGGAAAATCCCTTTAAGAAACTTCCTCTTGACTTCGCCTCCCCCAACCCCAGGGCCTCCCCCAACCCCAGGGCGTATAAGGAGTCACTTCTCACAACCCCAGTGCAGCTCCTTCTGCCCACGGGTCCTGTCCCCATGCTTTAATCAAATCACCTTTTTGCACCAAAGACCTCTTCGAGAATTCTTTCTTGGCCATCGACTCTGGACCTCACCCTCGCCCCCAAACCCCATCATAATCACCACACTGGAGTTTTCACTTCTTTTCCACATAGCTTCCCCACCTCCGCCACACACATGCATATAATTAAAAATATCAATTAACGGGCACCTGGGTGGCTCCATCAGTTAAGTGTCTGACTTCAGCTCAGGTCATGATCTCACAGCTCATGGGTTCAAGCCCCGCATTGGACTCTGTGCTGACAGCTCAGAGCCCGGAGCCTGCTTCAGATTCTGTGTCTCCTGCTCCCTCTGCCCCTCCCCTGCTCATGCTCTGTCTCTCTCTCTCTCAAAATTAAACATTAAAAAAATCAATTAAATGTGTATTTTTTCCCTCCTGTTCATCTGTCTTTTGTCATTTAAAATTACTTTTTAATTTTTTAATGTTTATTTATTTTTGAGAAGGGGGAGGGGCAGAGAAAGAGGGAGACACAGAGCCCAAAGCGAGCTCCAGGCTCTGAGCTGTCAGCATTCAGAGCCCAATGCAGGAACTCATGAACTGTGAGATCATGACCTGAGCTGAAGTTGGATGCTTCACAGACAGAGCCACCCAGGTGCCCCTGTCTTTTGCCACTTTAATTAACAGACCTCAGGTACAAACATAAGAGGGTGTACAAAAAGCTTTCTTCTTCCCTGCATTGGCGATAACAGTTATGAAGAAAATAAAAGAAAGTAATGAGATAGGGGATTTTAGATAAGACAGTTAGGGAAGACTCCTCTGAGAAGATGACATCTTAGTTGAGACCTGTAAGGTAAAAAGGCACAGACCATAAAAAGACCTCAGGAAATGCATTCCAGTCAGAGGGAATAGTAAGTGAAAAATACTTCGATTAGATGTCAGCCTAGAGTACTCAATGGGCAGAAAGAGGAATCCAGAGTGGCTGGAGTGGACTGCGCTAGGGAAAGAGCCTAACTAGGTGAAGTCGGGAACGTTGGCGGGTTGCCTGACTGTGCAGGATCTTGTAGGTCAGTGGTTCCCAAACTTAACTGAGTATCGGAATCACCTGGAGGATCTGTTAAACTTAGTCCAGTTTCTTGGGTCCCCTCCCTAGGGTTTTCGACTCTGGGTACCTGGGATGGGTCCCGGAATACGCCATCTTGGAAAGACCCGAGTTCTTATCTTACTTGGCTGCACCTTGAATGAAACCATTGGTGTCGCTGAGCCTTAATTTCCCACTTGCATATTAAGCATCAGAAATCAAAGCTTCGTGGGGTGTTAAGCGATCTCATCTACGTACTAGAACGGGGAAAAGTTGAAGCCTTTATGATCGTTAACAACGATTTCATTTCTGGATTGCAAACAAAGGAAATCCCCAATGCGGTTGTGGAATGTGCTAAACGAAAGAAGGACCCAGAAGAAAGAGGAGGCATGGAGAACTGCAGGCAGGCATGATTTTTAAAAAAATTAAATTTAAGGTAAAACACATTTGCTAAATGGAGAGCCCAACTTGGGCCAAGAGGTTAGATTTTTAGACTGAACCCGAATGCCTTAATCTTGAATGCACTTATTCATGGAACTGTGTGACTTTGATCTTGGAAGAAATAAAACACTCTGTTAAAGGCTCAAAAGACTTTTGTGAGGAGAGACCAGTAAGCAACTCTTAAAACCTTTTTGAAGTGGAAATGATTTGAACTCTCCGATATTTTACCCATCAGGGGAGAGGGTTTGGTGAGGCTCGCCCCAGGGGCTGTCTTGGACTGTTCCCTTAATGCCGATAACGGTCGGGAATTTAACCTAAAGGTTTTGGACCACGATGCGTGTGTGTGTGTGGGAAGAGTCAATATTTATTTAATTTTGGATAATGCAATTGAGAAAGAAGTAGAGGTAGAAAAGAGGTTGTTTGTGTGTGTGTGTGTGTGTGTGTGTGTGTGTTCACACATATGCAGAATATTCTTGTTTCTAGTCCGATCGCAGTCAAAGAAAATCTACCTGATCTGTGAAGAAGTTCAAAATGAGGGTAGCAGTTAAAGTACCCTTGTTTTCTTAAATGCCTTGGCCCCAGTCCTCACACGTTTCCAAGGGAGGAGAGACCAACAACCTTATCGTTTATATTTAAGCTATCCTTCTGTGCTTGGGTTTGGTAAGAACCTAGTAGTAACCCCTGTGTTTTCTGTTTGAGCTGTTTGATATGAGAATCTGATAGCAGAGAGACTTTTTCTGAAAATTTCTAAGGAAAAGGTAGACTCCTATCTTACATGGATAGTGTCTGTGTCATGCTTTGTGGGTGTGGGTTATATCAGAGTTTCGAGAGATATCTAAAGTGGTCTCCTAAATCCTCCTTCACTTATTTTCTTAAGAGAAGGAACAGGGCTGGGCGCCTGGGGGGCTCAGTCAGTTAAGCATCCCACTTCGGCCTAGGTCATGGTCTCACGGTTCATGAGTTCGAGCCCCGCGTCGGGCTCTGTGCTGACGGCTCGGAGCCTGGAGTCTTCTTTGGATTCTGTGTCTTCCTCTCTTGCTGCCCCTCCCCCACTCAGGCTGTGTCTCTCTGTCTCTTAAAAATAAATAAATGCTAAAAATTAGAAAAAAATGGAGAGGGAACAGGGCTGGAGAAGGCTTTATGTGGGGTATCCCTTATTGGAATTCAAACCCTGGGAGCCTGTTCGCACTTTCAACTCTGATCAATTAATACGGACTAATGATTGACACCCAGAATTGGTGAGGTGGAAACCCAGGAGGGAAATAAAGAGGTGATGTCAGAAGTGGTGGACTCGTGTCAAAGGGCAGACATTGGCTGGGAGCCCTCTCCTTCACCCCAGATGCCGCAGGCCCCGGTGGGGGAGAGTTTGAGTAGGACTCATGCACCTTAGACGAGAAACTGGCTCCATTGTAGTGTCCTCTTGATGGAACTTTTAATTTTTATGTTTTAAAAAAATATTTATTTTGAGGGGGGTGGGGAATGTGCATGAGCAGGGGAGGGGCAGAGAGAGAGGGAAAGAGAGAATCCCAAGCAGGCTCCATGCTGTCAGCACAGAGCCCGATGTAGGGCCCCATCCCGCGAACCGTGAGATCATGACCTGAGCTGAAATCAAGAGTCTGACACTTAACCGACTGAGCCACCCCAGGGCCCCTGTGGAACTTTTTAATGTATAGAATAAACACCTACTTGATATCATGTTCTTTTGACCTTTCCGTCTTGTGCCCAACAGCTTAGAGAATGGGGTTTTCCCCTCAGGAGCTCGTACTGGAAGACTCGTTCTCTTCATGCCTTCTCTCACCTCATCTTCCCGCTCTCAGAACTCCATCCAGTCTGGCTCCATGAAGATGGTCACTCCAAGCTGGAAAATTTGCAGTGCAGGTACTGCTAGGAGGCCAAGGAAGTTGGTCTGTGGAACCAAAGAGAGTTGGACCAAAAGTTTAGCTCTGTGCTTACAAGGTCTGTAACATCAGGCACCCTCGTCTTAGTCCGGGTTAGGACAACAGAACAGAAATTCCTCTTGGTATTTCAATCAAAAAGGGTGATGACCCAGGAACTTAGGTGCCAACCTGACTGTTGGGCGGGCTGGAAGAGCAAAGCCCAGGGGAAACCACCGCCAGCTCTCAGATCCTCGGCGAGCTTCAGGGACTCGGGGAGGTGCTCCAGGCGTCCAGGAGAGGAATCGCAGGAGAGCACCACGGACGGTCATGGCGGCCGGAAGCATCGCAGAGGCCGATTAGCGGCGAATCCCCCTGGAGTCTCCTGAAAAATACTGTATCTATTGATGCATAGAGGTCTACCTTCTGGCCGACCTGCTCTACATCGTCCAAATTTTGTGCATATCTGTTTCCTTAGGAGGCCCGAGAATGAATCTGGAATGCTGCTGACAAGGAAGTCTGGGGAAAGTGGTTCCCAGACTCCTAAGCCCCGAAAACCAAGAGAGGCATAGAAGGCGGCGCAAAGAATGGTAAGTGCCAGCAGGCTCCGTGTCGGGCACAATGAGGCATTATATCTTTGAGCCTATGTCATCATAGGGAAAAACAGAGATCCTAATATTCGTAGCGCCGGCGATCACACACACACACACACAAAATTTACGCATAGCGATCCATACCGAGTTCCAAAACCATCTGTCTTTTTTCCGGAAAATCATGAGTATGATTATAGAAAACCAAAACACTTTTTGAAAGGAAACCAAACAAAAGAACTTTTGTGCTCCTTATGTTTTATTAGAAAAAAAATATTTTTTTTTACTTTATTTATTTTTTGAGAGACAGAGAGAGAGACAGCAGGGGAGGGGCAGAGAGAGATAGGGAGGGAGAGAATCCCAAGCAGGCTCCACAGTCAGTGCAAAGCCCAGTGGGGAGCTCGAACTCACAAACCACGAGATCATGGCCTGAGCCAAAATCAAGAGTCAGACGCCTAACCAACCGAGCCACCCCGGCGCCCCTACTTTTTTTTTTTTTTTAATAATGAAGGTGTTCGGATCCCCCAAAATATGCCCCTCTGCCATGAATATTATTTGAGCTGAAGGCAACTGAGAAGAAACAGATACGAGAAAAACTCTCTGCTCTCTCTTTCTTTCTCGGGAAGGGCAGGAAGATTCTTAATCACTGGCGACAACTCTAGCCTCGTATCAGCCCAGAGATGGCACCAGAGGCATTACTCACTAGTCCTGATTTTCCATTCGTTTCCCCCTATATTCACCTTCCTACAATTTGCCGTCTCCCAAAACTCAAAAGTCCTTCTCCTATGTCTCATCGCTTCTCTAAAATGTATTGTTCTTTTGTTAAGACACTAGGTAAGTCCAGATTCGAAATACCTCTTTAAGTTAACAATAATACTCACCGCTGAGTTTTCCTGCGTTTATGTCAGCCCGATTTGCAGAGCCCCTGTGAGGGCACCTAAGAGGGTGAAGGATAATAAATGCTGATTGCAAAAATTTTGAACACACCAGAAAAGACAAAATGCATCGGACAGCGAAGGAGATGATTTTATTCAGGCCATTGCGAGGGGGTGAGTGTTCATTAATTAGAAACATCTCAGAGAGAACACGTAAAACTTGAGGCAAGTAAACAAGGGTGTTGTGGGCCAGATGGACGAGGGATCTCACGGGAGTCATCAGGGGCCTTGAGAAAGGGCGGAGGTGAGTCTTATCTCTGAATACAACAACAGGGCGGTTTTGCGTTTGCTCTTTCCTGGAAAAGGAGGTGCAGTTCCTTAACCATTGCTGTCTTCTAAGAGCACGGGGCTCAGATATGATTTAATGTGGCCAGTCCCCCTTTTGGTTGAAGACAAATCCCGCGAGTCACTTAGCAACTCAGAGGTGATCATAAACCCGAGGGGAGGAAGCAGGATCCAAGAGAGAGCCTTTCCAGGACTCTTGTTGGCACCGTTCCTATAAAACCAGTTGAACCGTTAGCGGAGATTGGCTGGCGAAGGTGAGTTGGTTTAGGATCCTGGAGATCGGGCATCTCAGAAGAGGGTTGCCTGAAGTGAAAAAGAGAAACCGTGCTAGAAAATAAAATTAAAAAAAAAGAAAAAAAAGAAAACAACTAAATTCCCCAAAATGGGTGGAGGAGAATCTTAGGTCAGGGGTCAGGAGGACTGTAGCTGTTTGGCATATTTCTTTGTTGGCGTCTTGGATGCGATTATCCGCTGTAAAGGTTAGCGACTGTAAAGATGTCAGAGAAATTTTGGGTAATGAATGCATAGCACTTGCTTGCAACTACAGACATGTGTGCCCTCCCTGGAGCACCAGTCAGGCAACACAGCTCACTGACCTTCGTTTCTTTTATGTTTATTTGTTTTTATGAGAGAGAGAGCGAGAGCGAGAGCGAGAGAGAGAGAGAGAGAGAGAGAGCAGAGGAGGGGCAGAGAAAGAGAGGGAGACACAGAATCGGAAGCAGGCTCCAGGCTCCGAGCTGTCGGCACAGAGCCCGATGCAGGCTTCGAACTCACCAACTGCGAGATCATGACCTGAAGTTGGACTGAGCCACCCAGGCGCCCCTTACTGTACTTCATTAGGGGTCCAGGCAGTGGCCCTGGTCTTTCAAGGTTTACATCGAGTCGTCGTGATTCAGTTTGCAGAGTTTCTTGAGGGCTTGTGGTGGGCGGGAGGGGGGGCAGGGAAAGCTAGCTGCAAGGGAGTCCAGAGTCTCAACAGTCAGAATCTCTGGGCGGTCAGGTATTAGTTCTTGGTGATTTTTGAGTCAGGCAGGAGGGATAGAAATCGGATATGTTAGTTTAGAATGTCGTAGCCAGACACTGGAGAAAACTGGAAGAATCAACGATTTAGCAAGAATGGTTAATTTGAGCAAAGTGACAGGATCTAGTCCAATTTGCAGGTAGGACCCAACGTTGTTTTTTTCTGGAGGGAGAAGAAGTCAACTAAATCCCTGTCAGACAAGATAGACTTTGTATCTCTATCAATTACCTGCAATTTACAAAGAGATGCAAAATCACTCATTGACAACGAACAGGACGAGGGGCTGACGGCCTAGAAGGGCATGCTAGAAACAACGCCGAGATCTCTCCCGAAACAAAATCTGTCTCCGTAATTGAGAATTATTCACTTACCAAGTCTATGAACGTTCGTTAGATAGCTGGGACCATAATGAGTTTTCAATTCAGTCCTTTGAGTTTTTATGTGCTTTTCTGCCTTCAACTGAGAAGGAATTCCTGAGGAGGGGAAAACATGAGGTATGTTATAGGAAGACACATCCCTCTGAAAATGGGATCTATTTTCAATGCCAAAAAAAATCAGCAAACAAAGTTTAAACATCAACAGGATTCAAATTGGGAAATCGAGAGAGGAAGGAAATGCTACCACAGAACGCCAAATATTTATGTGCTGGACTCTCACAAGCGACTCTTCCCAGATTGAGTTTTGCATCCCTCCAGCAAGATCATGGACATCAGCACTGAGAACCTTTATTGAAGTACAGGGATGAGTGTATTTTGATCCCAATTAGAAACAGAGTTTTGACTGCTTCAGTGAGAGAAGCTGAAGATTCAATGCAGGGCTGGAAAACTGTGCCCCTTGGGCCAAACCCAGCTTTGGGGGAGAAAAAAACACACACACACCTTTCCCTCTACCCTCTTAGGTTCTGTCCCTGGAGGCCCGCGAATTAAATTGACAAAGGGCAGATTAGCATTGATTCACATAGGTAGTCAGGAGTTCACAGACAAAATGTTACTCAGCAGGAGGTTAGGATCTGGAGTTTATATATCATCTCAGTGGGTATGGGGAGGAGCAGAGGCCCTTAGGAGAAGAGATGGGAGATAGGGTAGTGTGGCAAGGTCTGTTTGGGTGTGGTATTACCTTCTACTCTCCTAGAGAAGAGGAGATTAGAGTTGCTCCCAGGAAGAGGGTTTATGATAGTTGGGTTCTTTTGGGAGGCTGTGCATTTATTTATTTAGTTATTTAAAAATTTTTTTAATGTTTATTTATTTTTCAGAGAGAGCACAAGAGGGGCGGGAGGGGCAGAGAGACACAGAATCCGAAGCAGGCTCCAGGCTCTGAGCTGTCAGCACAGAGCCCGACATGGGACTTGGGAGGCTCTGCTTTTAGCATATAAGCTAAAACTCAAGTGCCTTCGACTCAAAATAATTCTCATGCCAAAGTAGCATATTTTGGGGTGATACCCTGATCTCTTTCACGGCCCGCTGCCTGTTTTGATAAATAAAAGTTTTATTGGAATACACCCATGCCTATTTATTTATACATCATCTATGGCTGCTCTTGCCATAAGAGTAACAGAGGTCTTTTGGTCCACGAAGCCTAAACCATTTGCTATCTGGCTCTTTTCAGAAGAAGTTACTGATCTTTGATTTAATTATATATAGTCTATAAATACATACAATCCGCATTTTGTCCCTTAGGATAAAAAAATCTCCCACAGATAAAAACACTGTACAGAGAGGGGCGTCTGGCTGGCTCAGTCGGTTGGGCATCCAACTTCGGCTCAGGTCACGATCTCACAGTTTGTGGGTTCGAGCCCCACGTCGGGCTCTGTGCTGACAGCTCGGAGCCTGGAGCCTGCTTCCAATTCTGTCTCTCTCTCTCTCTCTCTCTCTCTGTCTGCCCCTCCCTCGCTCATGCTCTGTCTCTCTCTGTCTCAAAAATAAATAAACATTAAAAAACAAAACAAAACACTGTACAGAGAAATGTATTTGGGTGGCCTGGCTATTGTCAATAAACTTCAACTTAATACACGATTTTTTGTCTGAGCTTCTACTCTGTGCCAGGCCCCACGCTTGGAGCACCCCCTTTCCCTCTGCCCTCCGGGGGCTTTTCTAGCAGGGAGAGCCGGAGACAGGAGCGCTTGCAGTCTGAGGCAGCCAGGGGAAGTGTTAGAATAGAGGCGAGCCAAACCAGAGAAAAGCAGACATCGTCAAGGGACAGGCTCCGTGAGGATCACCAGGGAGTGATCGTGGAGGAGGAATGATTTCAATGACGCATGGAAGGAACTGATAGTACGGAGACGGACGGGTAAGGATGAGAGAAAAGAACATTCCACACAGGGAATTCACTGACTCATGCACCAGGCCAAGTTTTGGTCTTCGCGGAACTTACGAGCGGTAAGTGGTTTGAAGCAAAAAAACGCTCCGGTAGGAAAAGGCCGGGTGTTTTCAGGAACACTTGCATGGGCTTCTGTGGCTAGAGGAGGATTCTCAGGGATGTGGTATTGGGAAGCCATCTTGTCTGGAAAAATAAACAGCGATCCGACCACGCGGGGCCTCGAATGCCAAACTGAGAACCGTGTTTCACTTCGCATCCTGTTTTCCATACGTCTGGCTCGAAGGTCCGAAGACGATCGGTGTGCTTTATGTTAAGAGACCGATGTGCTTTTGAAGATAAACTCTGGCTTAACGTGAGGTGGAGTAGGAAGACCTGGGAGCAGGGAAGGAAGCCACCTCGGAGGCAAGAGCGATGAAGTATCTGAAGGAGGATGCAGGCGGTTGCAACAGGAAGGAAGGGGGAAGCGAAAGATGGAAGCGATAGAATGACAGTAACGCGCAATTGACAAAGCATAGAGGTGTTTCCGAGGATTTAGGCTAGAGAGAGAAGTTAGTGCTGTTCAAAAGACTAGCAGCAGGGGAGGGGAAGTTGAGGCATGGGTTATAATAGATTACTTCCAGGAGCGCCTGGGGGCCTCAGTCGCTTAAGCGTCTTGACTCTTGATCTCGGCTCAGGTCATGATCTGGCGGTTCGTGGGTTTGAGCCCCGCATCGGGCTCTGCGCTGACGGCGTGGAGCCTGCTTGGGATTCTCTCTTTCTCGCTCTCTGCTCCTCCCCCACTCACTCTCTCTCTCTCTCCCTCAAAAAAAAAAAAAGACATTTAAAAACAATAAAATAGATTATGTCGCTGCTTTCCTCGGCCAAAGGACAATCCATAACTTCATAGTGCCGAGATGTGAGCGTCATCTGGATAAGTCCGCTAAACTTAGCGTTTACGTGATTCAAAGTAGCTATTCCTAGCTCAGGTTTTGAGCCTTCCCGGTGTGAAAAAATAATTTTCAGCGCCGTCAAGATATCTTTAACAGTTTTGAAACCTATATTTTTCTGTTCTAATTTAAAGCAAAAATATCGGCTATACAACACTTTTTTTTTTAAAGTTTATTTATTTATTGAGAGAGAGAGAGAGAGAGAGAAAGAATGCATGTAAACAGGGGAGGGGCAGAGGGCAAGGGAGAGAGAATCCCAATCAGGTTCTGTGCTGTCTGTGCAGAGCCTGACTCAGGGCTCGATCCCTCTGACCGTGAGCTCATGACATGAGCTGCAATCAAGAGTCAGGTGCTTACCGGACTGAGCCACCGAGGCGCCCCTAGCTATACAACGTTTTTTGGAAATGGGATATATTAGCAAATAAAAATAACATGGCACTGAATCTTTAGGACATGGTAAGTTAATGTCGGATTGACTGTGTGTTTTGTTTTTCATACTGATAGTTTGGCTTTCTCTAGACTAGAGAAAGGCTCTGTGATTTTTACAATGACATTTCCATGAGTCGATCATGTCATTGTCCTTTGAAGATGCTCTTCCATCTTTTTCGGGGGAAATTGTTTAGGTAGGGGAAAGAGTTTTTTTCTTGAAAAGTTTGAGTTTGGGGGCACCTGGGTGGCCCAGTCGGTTAAGCGGCCGACTTCGGCTCAGGTCATGATCTCACGGTTCGTGGGTTCAAGCCCTGCGTGGGACTCTGTGCCGACAGCTCAGAACCTGGAGCTGCTTTGGATTCTGTGTGTGTGTGTCTCTCTCTGTGCCCCTTCCCTGCTCTTGCTCTATCTCTGTCTCTGTCTCTCTCTCTTTCTCTCTCTCAGAAAAGAAGAGATAAACGTTAAAAAAAAGTTTGAGTTTTTCCTTCCCAGTGGGGTTCGGTTCCCATATTCCCAAGTATAGCTAATCATTCTTAAAGCTCAAGTTTTCAGAAGGTGAATTTGAGGTTAGTGTCAGGATGAGAATACTAATGACTGATGCTTGATACAAGTCTGTGGTAAATATATATGTCTTTCCTATGGATATTTTAACAGTTTGAATATGGTCATCGCTTTCCATTGTTTCTACCTTGGAAGTTTGGAGTCAGCCGTCTAAGAGTATTTATATCACCAGGTGATATAAAGAGGCCATGTTTTCTACTTTCCATGAGAACATTGGGTTATTATTCAGGATTTTCCAGAGAAATAGAACCAATAGGATAGATGGATGAGTAGATAGATAGATAGGTAGGTAGATAGATAGATAGATAAGGAGATTTATTTACTTTTAAATGTTTATTTGAGGGGGGGAGGGGCAGAGGGAGGGTGCGGACAGAGGATCCAAAGCAGGTTCTGCGCAGATAGCAGCGAGCCTGATGCGCGGCTGGAACCCATGATCCATGAGATCGTGACCTGAGTTGAAGTTGGCCGCACAACCGGCAGAGCCACGCAGGCGCCCCTATGAGAGACTTATTATGGGAATTGGCTCATGTGGTTCTAGAAGCTGAGAAGCCCCACTATCTTCCATCTGCCTGTTGGAGAACCAGGAAATCTGGTGGTCTATTTCTGATTCCCAAGGTCTAAGAAGTAGGAGCAACTGCCGTCCAAGGGTAGGAGAAGATAGAGGTCTCAGCTTCAAGCAGAGACAGTGAACTCGCCCTTCCTCCCCCTTTTTGTTCTATTCAGGCCCTCCGTGGACGGGTGAGGCCTGCGCGCTGGTGAGGGTGATCGAACGTTAATCTCTTCTGGAAACACTCGCAGACAGACACATCCAGGACTCACGCTTTGCCAACTAGCCGGGCAACCCTTAGCCCACTCGGGTTGACTTCTAAAATTAACCGTCGCCCCGCACCAGCCACCTGAAGGGCTTTCCGCTTTCAGTGGCGTATTTCGTGAGAGGGAATCCCTTAAACTAAGTAGTGAAGAGTCAAGACACAAAATAAGGCCTTTTCCTCATCCTCGCCGGCATCGCCAGCACAAGCCAAGTGGTGGTAAAATATACAAGGACAGGTACCTGTTTTGTTAGGTTGTTTTTATTTTTTAAAAATTTTTAATGTTTATTCATTTTGAGAGAGAGAGACAGAGCATGAGTGGGGGAACAGCAGAGAGAGAGGGAGACACAGAATCCGAAGCAGGCTCCAGGCTCCGAGCTGTCAGCACAGAGCCCGATGCGGGGCTCGGACTCGCGAACCGTGAAATCATGACCTGAGTCGAAATCGGACACTCAACGCACTGAGCCACCCAGGCGCCCTAAAATGCACTGCCTTCTAGGTACTTGGGTGCTTTTGGCCCGCTTGCCATGGGATTTGGGAACGTATGAGCAAATATGCTGGGGCATTTGCCGCGGGCAGGTATGTGTGCGTTTGGCAGCTGGGACGGCAGATAAAGGGCTGTGGTCCCGAAACTCCTCTCTTTGGAAGCTGGATAACTCTGGTCCAAGCCAAAAAAAATCAAAAGAAAAAAAAAAAAGGCTGTCGAATGCTGGAATTACATCCTCAATTAAAATTTATCATCTCGAGGGGCTTGGGTGGCTCAGTCAGTTAAGCATCCGACTCTTGATCTCAGCTCAGGTCATGATCTCCCAGTTTGTGAGTTCGAGCCCCATGTAGGGCTCTGCGCTGACAATGCAGAGCCTGCTTGGGATTCTCTCTCTCTTCCTCTGTCTCTGGCCCTCCTCCACTTGTGTCTGCATGTACTCTCTCTCTCTTTGTCTCAAAATAAGTAAACTTCGAAAAATTCTAGAGGGGCCTGGGTGGCTCAGTCAGTTAAGCGTCCGACTTCAGCTCAGGTCATGATCTCATGGTTCGTGGGTTTGAGCCCCGTGTCGGACTCTGTGCTGACGGCTCAGAGCCTAAGATCTGCTTCGGATTCTGTGTCTCCCTCTCTCTCTGCCCTTCCCCTGCTAGCACTCTGTCTCTCTCTCTCTCTCTCTCTCTCTCAAAAAAAAAAAAAAAAAAAAAAGATTTAAAAGAAAAAAATTCTAAAAAGTAAAATAAATACAAAAGTAAAATTGATCACCCTTCCACGACTGGAGAAATCATTGACACGAACAGTCGACTGTCAAAGCAGAGTTGTCACCCGTGTATTTTTCCCCTGTCGTGTTTTCAGAGAAGTGGTAAATTCTGCCGTTCTGCGGAGCATTGGCCTTTCGGAGTAAAAGATAAAAAGAGCCGTGTCTAGAGCAAGGTCCAGAAGGGTTTTCATGTCTCATGACTACTTTGAATTCAAAGCACAGCATGTTTGAGGGTGATTAGCTGTGAGGCGGAAGTTGTAAACTTTCCTCCCGGCCCCCTCTCATTTCTGTACTATTTTGGGCACGCTCTTCATTACGAGTTCTCGGTACAATTAGGGACAGAAAGTGATTCTGTTCATTGTCACTTGCATTAATTAAGGCGTGTTCAGCTTTGATGTAGTTCTCATAACTGAGTTTTAAGACCAGCCTTAGTTGGTCTATTGTAGCAATCCTACGTATTCATTTTCTCTTTCGATTTGATTTTATTTGCATTTTCCCCCTCCCTTATGAGTCTTCTTTGAGGATAACATCTGTACTTAAAGCTCCTTTTCTTCCCAGGTGCCTTTGTACGAATTAACTAAACCCCAGTTTAACTCAACGAAATACTTCCAGCCCATTTGTTTAACCGTTTGAAAATAGCTTTTCTCTTTCTTAGTGAGAAAGAATTCTTTTGTCATCTCTTTGATTTAATATCGAACTTTCCTGTTAATTTCTTTGTTATTATGTAAGGGGCTAATTAATGACCTGCAAAAGGTTATTCGCAGGAGTGAAAAAACTGACTTTCTTAAAGACGTCTTAACTGGAGGAAAGCGTGACATCTTCCCCGCACGCAGGCATGGTTTGGCCGTATTGGTCGATGTTCCCTGAGACCTAGTTTTCTTCTTCGGTTTTTATTTATTTATTTATTTTTTTAAGTTTACTTCGAGAGAGAGGGGGCAGAGAGAGAGAGAGAGAGAGAGAGAGGAGAGAGAGCATCCCAGCAGGCTCCAGGATGTCAGCACAGAGCCCGATGCGGGGCTTGAACTCACAAACAGCGAGATGGTGACCTGAGCTGAAATCAACAGTTGGTCGCTTAAGCAATGAGCTGCCCGGGGGGGCCCCCACTTCTTTTGTTTTTAGAACTGAGTTCTTATAGTCCGTAAACAGCCATCTTGGCTCACGCGCACCTGACACACACGCATCCACATTCACACCTCACGGACCAGATTCCTTGGCTAATGTAATAAAGTAAGCGGACTGGTAGTTTTTTCGCAGTTGAGTCACGTGTAGGTGGGGTGGGGAAAGGCTGGCGTGTGACCATTTTGTTGCTCAGAGCCAGGCATGAAGGAACGGGCCCCCTGAGTTGACGGCAGCGAGCTGACTCTTCCTGCCTGTCACAGATTTCCGCAGGAGAAAAGACTTTATTCAAGAGTGATGTGAGGGGTGCCTGGGTGGCTCAGTTGGTTAAGCGGCCGACATCGGCTCCGGTCATGATCTCACGGTCTGTGAGTTCGAGCCCCACGTTAGGCTCTGTGCTGACAGCTCAAAGCCTGAAGCCTGCTTCGGATTCTGTATCTCCCTCTCTCTGCCCTTTCCCTGTTCATGCTCTGTCTCTATGTCTCTCAAAAATTAAAAAAAAAAAAAAGAAAAAAAAAAGAATGCTGTGGAATGGTGGTTCTGGGAACCAGAAACGGATAGGCTCTTCCTTCTAGTCATTTATTGTCATCACGGCACCAATCCATCCAATGGTTAATTGAGTACCTAAGTCCCTAGTTGTAAGAAGACACGGTGACGCAGTGTCTCAAAAGAAACGTTTTCAAAAATTGACGAGGTCAACACTTGTAACAAGAGGGAGCTATGCTAAGATCAACTGCACATATTTTTGGAGATATTTGACCTAAATACTGACATTTTGGATCGCCAAATATAAACGGAAAACAGCCATCGGCAGTGTTGCCGATTGAGATCAACTAAATTTTTAAAGATGAGGTCTCTTTAGTTTATCGTACTAACACTGCTAACGATAACAAGCTGATTATTTCACATTTAGGGGAGACTGATGCTCTTACACTTCCTTAACACAAAGCTATCTTCTATTTGCATATCAACCGAGCGACAGGTTATTACGCGGCAAAAATATTACTATCTTTCACAGTTCGTTCGATCAATCAGTAATACTCCCTGAGTGCCTCGTATGGCAAGGCACAGACCTGGGAACATTAAAGAATACAGTTCAGAGTTTTTCCTGTTTCCTGCCCCTTGAACATACCTTGTTCTTTTCTATCTTGATTCTTCATTTACTTGTGTCCTGGCCACTACAAGGTCCTCTTCTCCATCTCTCTAAATCCTACCCATTCCCCTGAGGCCTCGGTCAAGTGTCTTCTTGGCAAATCCTCTCCAAACGACTTCAGGGCTCAGTGATTTCTCCCTTGTCTCAATTCTCACGCAATTCATTAGTTACTGGCAATGTTTCTTCTGCCTCGGTATGTTTGTGTTCGGATTCATTTGCCTTAATAGATAGGAAAAGCCTTGAGCAAGGTGAGC
>PITB01024452.1:0-24223 GCA_004024585.1 Paradoxurus hermaphroditus | reverse complement strand
AGGAGGTGGAGGACAAACTCAGGGCCATTCTGGAGGACAGCACAGTGTCCAGTGAGGCCAAAGAGGCCTGTGCCTGGAGCAGCCTAGCCCTAGGCGTGCGCTTTGCTCACAGGCAGGGCCAGTTACACAAGCACAGGGTACACTGGCTGCATGACTTCGCCAAACTGCATAAGTCTGCTGCACAGACCTTGGCCTCAGACCTAAAGGAGTTCACTACCAAGCAGGAGATGGAGCGCAGGGAAGCAGCCTTCCGGCTGCGGCTGGCCCAGGCCAACCTGGCAGAGGTGCAGAGGGAACGTGACTTCCTGAAGTGGAAGCTCCTCCAGGTCTTAAAGATTATCTCTATTGATCCCTATCTCCCTGCCCCATCCCTTCACCACCCCCAGAATGGGTCTCAACCCTGCCTACTTCTCTCTCAACAGCTGCGGTCTCCACAGAAGCAGGTCCAGGTCTCAGAGGAGCCAGGCCTGGATACCAGGATAGAAGGAGCAAGTGAGGTAGACGAGTCAGAAGCTGCTGCTACTTCTACTACTTCTGTTGGCACCATAGGAAGAGGAAGAAGAGGACAGAAGAATGCAGAAGGGGCAGAAGCTGCAAAGGAGCCAGGTGGAGGCCTCGTGCACCTGCTTGGGGCTGTGGAGCGGAAAAATTACACCACCCAGGGGCAGAGGGAGGGAGATCTTAAGTCAGTGGAAACAGCCATGTTTTATTTCTCTGGGACCATCAAGCCTAGGGCCACAGCTACACCATCACCCCTTCCTGTCCAACTCCCTGCTTCATTCACATACTCCTATGCCTGCCCCTTTTCCCCCTTCCCACCTGCGCCCACACCAGTCCCACCAGCAACACCATTCACTGTAGGAGCTCCAGTTCAGACATCTCCCCACTGGAGGCCCTCTGAGGTTAGTGTGAAGTCTAATTTGGGGTCCCAGGGAAAAGATCCTCAAGAACGCCAAAGAGACAGGAGAGACTCTGATCCCTATCAGCACAGAAGACCTCCCACACTTCGCAGACCGGGGGATTGGGACTGCCCTTGGTGTAAAGCTGTGAATTTTTCACGGAGGGAAATTTGCTTCCGCTGTGGGAAGGGAATCTGGTTGCAAAGCCCCCAGTAAATTCAGAAATGTCAAACAGAACAGAAACTGTACTAGTGGGAAATCAATTTTTGAGAGGGATGGGGGAAAGTCGAGGGAGGGGACTGGGTGGAGTCGGAGAGGGGATAAATGGGATAATGGGGGCTAAGGAAGTGGGAGGGAGGTGGGGTGGGAGGTGGAGAAGGTGTAGATGGACAGGGAGAGACATATTTTGATAAGCCCCCTTGCTTTCCAGAGCATTAGCATTCCACACCCCAGAAGCACCGTAGCTTTTGTTAGTATATGTCTTTCTCCTGAGCCCTGGTATCTGGTGGACCTGAGCAGCCATATATACGACAACCCACCACTCTCTCCACCTAGGCTGTATATGATGGGAGGAGTGGACATCTGACCCATCCTTAGCCAAACAGATTCTTGAACAGAGGCAGATTCCATAGTCAGGATGGTGTTGGGCAAGGAAGCAGTGGGTTATTTGGAGCTGAGGCCAAGGTCAGAGTTGTCCATGCAAGGGCCATAGCCAAGGCCTGGCCCTGGCTGTCAGAGAGCAGAACTGTGTGCTTTATAGAAGCCAACTGTCTTAGAGGGTACCAGAATGAGGTCCCAGGGAGCAGACAAGGCACAGAGAAATACAGGAATTGATCCTGCAACCCCAGATATGGAGATAGTGGTGGCCTGACCACCTTTCCACTTTCTGCAGTTGTGTTGCATGAAAATCAAATCTACACAGATCTCCTTTTCTTTAAGTTAAGTTGAGTGGGTTCCTGCTCTGGGCAACCAGATTATTTCTAAATCAGAAATTGGCACCAGAAGAGCAATCACAAACCACAGATCATCCAAGAAAAATGTCGACACTGGCCGGGGAGGAGAATCAGAGAGTTACAGGTAGTGAAGATTCTGTACGCCAAGAGTCATACAGGAAGCTTGTTCATGTTCTGATCAAGATATATAATGAGAAACCATCAAAATAGGCCTGGGGTTAACCTTGGGCTTACAACACAGCAGAGATTTGCCACCCCTAAGGAAATCCCTCAGGACTGCATACAGAGGACATCAGCACCAGATGCAGACAAGGACTGCTATGGCTGTATAGCCCCAAAACATGAGAATCCTTCCCAATCCCCAGTGGCAGAACTGGGGACAGACAGATCTGAACAGGGAACCCCTACCACTTCCAAGGAGGTGAGTCAGCAAATGATAGTGCCCAGAGGGTTTGCTGGTCTAGGCTATGGACCAAAGTGTGGTGCCATCCTGAGGGATTCTCTCCCCAAACCCACCAGCAGAATAATAGTGGGAGGGGGGATGTGGTTACAAAGGCCTCAGTGAATTCATAAATGAAATAAAACATATCCCAATGATAAATCAATGTCTAGAGGAAGGAAGTAAAGTTGGAAAAGAGGAGGGTAGAGGATGGTTTGTGTTTCCTTCCTCATGACTGTTAGGTGGTGTTGAGGGAAACTAAATGTATGGTTTAGCCCACAGGTAGAAGGATGGTGAGATGTCACACCTGGACCAGAGTAAAAAAACTGGAAAAGCCCTGGACATCACCCAGGGACTATAGACTTAGAGCCTGAAGCTGTAATGGCCCTGGTTTAACCCTATAGCCGCTGGATAGGACTTTGGGCTGTCTCCTATTGGGGCAGGTGTGGACAACCATCAGGATTGGGGGCAAGATCCCTAATCTGCATTTTCAGAAATATCTTTGGGCTTGTTTATATCCTTCTAGGGCAGGGTTTCCCAACCTCAGCACTCCTGACACTTGAGGTTGAATAATTCTTTGTTGCAGGGGGCTGTCTGGTACATTGCAAGACGTTTGGCAGAACCCTGGCCTCTACCTATTAGAGGTCAGTAGCACCTACCCCCCACGTCGTGACAAGCAAAAATGTCTCCAGATACTGCCACACGTCCATTGGAGGGTGGAAACTGCTACTGGTTGGGAACCATAGAGATAATGAGGTCCTTAGGAGTAGTCAGTCCTAACAGCAGTAAGAAAGTTGCAAGAGGAGCATTCTCAGCAGTGCCCAGGGCTGCAGGGGAGGCCCTAAGGTAGGAGCTGAAAAGTGTTCACTGGATCTGGTATTGTTTTGATCTTCGAACAGATCTGGTCTGGGGAGGGGTAGAACCCAAACCACAAAAACTGAGGAGTAAATGAGAATCAAGGAAGTGCAGGCAGGGGGAGCTCTTCAAGAACCTCTGGCAGTGAAAGGAAGGAGTGGGGTACACGGCTGAGAGAGGGTTCCTTTGAATATGGGAGAAACTTGAACCATATGGAAGGAGACAACTGAAGAAAGCTTGAAAACACAGAACATGTAGAGAGAGACCCTGCATACTACATTGGGAGGCACGTCCATTGTACTATTCAATAAAGTATGAAATATGATGGCCAGTTTTTGTGTGTGTGAAACAAAACCCCCGAAGTTCTATAACTGCATATGTATGATATATATATATTATAAGTTTATGTGTGCCTTATGTTATACATTGATGTTTGAAAAGACATAAACAAAAAGGTCTGGAAAGATATTTAGCAACAAGGTGTTACTTAGGGAGGGCAAGATCAGGGTCAGGACATGCTAATCAGGAGTGGGGATGTTGGGGTAAAAGGTGGGATAGGGTATGGAACAGTAGGGTGGAGGGCTTTTATATCTTTATATACTTCTGTGTTGTGTAAGGTGAAATAATTAAATGCTTAGAAAAACAGAAGAAATAAAAAGAAGGGAATTTACTTGCTTGGGGAGATTTGGAAAGGCCACCTCTTCCTCTGGGACAGGAGGGAAGGAAGCAGAACAGACACTGATGTGTGTGATGAGGGGTTTAGAAACAAGGGGGCTCGTGCCTGTGTGCTCGGGATGTGGACTGACAAGCAGACAAGATATCTGAGAGTGAGTGCGGAATGAAAGGGCGGAGGTGGGGAGTTTCTGAGCAATGTCACTTTAGGGAATAATAGCAGGGGATGGAAGTGAGGCATGGAAGGAGAGAAAAAGATCATTGAGCTGCATGGAGTGGGATAGGACCCAACTGAAAGAAAACCAAGGAAGAGGACAGTTGGAATCTGGAAGGAGAAGAGGGTAAGTCCAGGAGGGGCACAGACACAGATCTCTTAGCTATAAGGCCTGCCATCCACTCGCTACGGCAAAAACGACATATACAAAAGGGACAGAGGCTGGAGGGACTGGCAGGGATCTGTGCCTGACTCTCTACTCCTTCTAGGTTTGTAGCATATGTTATCATTTGCTGTTCTGCTACGAAGAAGCTGAAAACTAGTTATATTTTGTTTGCAGGTTCCATCAGCTGGGAGTACAATTTCTAGCAACCCAGTGTCTACCTTGCAAATACCTAAGTGTTTAAAGCAAAGTTCAACTTACTTCAGGTCTTTGATTTTACAGTATGGATTACATAGTGCTCGGCAGAGCAAGTGTAGCCGAGACACTGGCAAATTGTGCAGCTCGAAGGACCTAAAAGATGAGAAAGCAAAAATAATTTAAAACAAAATACTTAAAAACAAAATTTTAAGTAAAAGGCTTATTGTGGCCTCTGTTACCATACTAGTATTCATTTACCTCTTCCAAAATCCTTAGGAGGTATAACTCCATTTTGCAGATAATGAAATTAAGGCACAAAAAAGATATTTGCCTAAGGTCACATAGGTAGGAACAGAATGGAGGTCAGCACTCAGGTCTGTCTGACTTCAAAGCCCAAGCCATGTTACTGTGTTCTAGGCACCAAGGTAAGCACTTTACATATACAAATCATCTTATCTGGTCCTTAACCCAATGATGGATATTGTAATCACCATTTTGCATATGGCTCAGAGAAGTCAAGTGAGTTGCCCACGCTATCGACAATATAACTATATTTTGGTTGCCAATACTAATAGAAGAACTAATAATTGAAAACTAGAAAAGCTCATATGGTAATTCTATGTTTAATTTTTTGAAGAATACCCAAGGAAAACAAAAATGCTAATTTGATAATATATATGCATCCTTATGGTTAATTGCAGGATTATTTACAATGGCCATTTATGGAAGCAACCCAAGTGTCCATCAAAAGATGGATAGATAAAGAAAATGTGGTGTGTGTGTGCACAATGGAATACTACTCAGCCATAAAAGGAATAAAATCTTGCCTTTTTCAACAACATGGATGGACCTAGAAAGTATAATGCTAAGTGAAAGAAATTAGTCCAAGAAAGACAAATACCACATAATTTCACTCCTATGTGGAATTTAACAAATGAACAAACAAAGAAGTAAAGAGATAAAAAATAAACAGACTCTTAAATACAGGGAACAAGTTGTTGGTTGCCAGAGGGGAGGTGGGTGGAGGATGGGTGAAATAAATAAAGGGGATTAAGAGTACACTTGTCTCGACAAGTATTGAGAAATGTATAGAATCACTGAATCACTATATAGTATACTTGAAACTAATAGAACACTGTATAAGTGTAACAACAAAATAAACCTATAAAAGTTCAATAGTAAACTCTCAGTCAACATGCTTGTAAAAGGAATATTTGGGGGTAAATTTTGAAGAAAGTTTAAGCCCTCTGATAAAGGCAATAGGGCTGGGGTAGGGACTCCATTTAAGACTGATTTTCTGTAAATCTAGAATGAGCCAGAACCCCCTTTTTGTTTCCATCAGTGTTTAAAAGTTCTCAATGTATTTGTCTGTTATTTTATTTTATAATATACAGTTGGACTGACGTGGTCATGAATTTATCAAGACATTGTAGCCAAGGTCCTTGGTAATTCCAAGTCCATGTAACCTCTCCTACCCCTTCCACTCGAGTCCCACACACTCTTGTTGCACTTCCCTTCCCCTCACCACCTCCCTCAAACACACCTGCCCTGTCCTCATTTCCACCTCTATGCTACTACTGCCCACTGAGGAAATATAATTATCAGAGAAAGACTCAGGTTAACAAACTCCCTAAGTACAGCCTTCTGCTCACTCTCTTCTTCTCGAGGTCCCCTGGTCTTACAACTAAAGGAGTGGCAATGTGCATCTTAACCCAAGTATTGAGATGGACTTAAGACCAGTGGCATTTTCTAGATAACACAAGTCAATAAGTCAATAGAACTGTATTTTGCAGTATATAGAATTTATATGAAATAAGTGGTGTACCTAAGCCTCTTTGAACCCTTCATGAAGGTGGAAGCCTGGTGGAAAAACCCCAGGCTTCACAGCAATATATGCAGGAGTGCAATTCTGCCCCTTACTAACCTGGGGCTCTCTGAGGCCTCAAGGATGAAGCATATGTATAGGAGAGTGATGACCAATTCAATGTCAAGTTTACCACCTTTTCTAGAATAGTAGTCATAAACACCAAAATAGTAGAGTCCTCAATAATAATCCTGATGACTTACATACTCATAACACTTTATAATTATAAAGCACATTCACAAGGTAAAAGTGAAGACTAAAAAATATACACACACATAAACACACACTTACAGTGGCTAGCACAGTGCCTAGTACATAATAAGTGCTCAGAAATGTTAATTTTCCCTCACTGTCTACCTAGGCTAGTGTTCAATATGTGATAGATATTAAATAAATCTTTACTGGGTTGATTGACATAAAATATGGAAAGCGGAGATGATTCATTTTATTTATTGACAATACCAGAAATGATTGTGTGCCTGAATACTTAAAATAAACAAGAATGCCCATTATGTCTGAAAGCCAAAACATTGGAGAAAAGACATTAATATACTCACCGATTAAGTGTAAAGACTGGTGTCATGAATGCAGAGGCTCGTTCTTCTTCCTCAAATCCAATTAGGTGCTGACACTTCAGAGACACTGACAGGTGACTGTGACTGCTTTTTACACAGAATGACATAGCCAGAATGTCCATTTTTGTGTAGGTAGGTTGAAGCAATATAATTGATTGTAAATCACCAATTATCTTTTCTGCATATTCTTCTTCCTGAATCTCGTACAAACAGTGAAACAAGTCCATTGGCTCAATCTGTAACCTAGAATATTTATCCTTTATTTCTTTCTCAGTCCATTTCAATAATTCCTCTCGAAGTCCTGGGGAAACTTTTCTTCCAAAAGTAGTTTCCACAGACTTTCCCTTTCCTTTATGTAAGAGGCCAAACAAGAACTGTATCGTTAATGATGAAAACCCTTTTCCATATTGTTGGAATACTTCTTGCCATGTTTTCTTCATTTGATCAAGAAACATCCAGCTGCCGTCATTCTTTAGGGCATAGAACACAGCAGTCAAGAACTCTTGGAAACTGAAGTGAAGGAAAGTGTAGACATTGACATTTCCTTCAGCTTTTTTCAAAAAGTGATTTAGAAAAGCACAATCGATATCATATACCCCTATCCCATGTCTCCTGAGGTCACGGACTTCAAATAGGACCTGCTGGTTCTGCAGTCCCTCTGCAGCCAAACGGCAAAGGCCCCACAGGCAACTTTGTCCCCTCCACACCGAGATGCCTGTAAGGGTTTTGAGGCACTTGGAAAAGTAGAACAGATACACATCAGTCATGGTCTGAAGTGACCTCATAAGACTCCTGTCACCATCTTCCTCTGACTGCAGGACACTGCAGATTATCCAGGAGATGATGGGAAGAGAGGACATAATGTCAAGGCTTTCATTTTGTCGCAGCTCATAAAAGATTTCCATTGCTGCATTAGCACCTGAAAACTGACTCAAGAAAAACGCTCTCTTTTCAGCATCTGTAAACCAAATGATCTCTGCCTGGATAGGTTGTTTTAACAGAGAGTGGAGTTTCTTCATGGTTGCAGGCCGGGCAGTTATCAGCAGGGAGGATTCAGGGAACAGTTTTTTCCTCACAAAACTACGTAAAAGAGTCTCTACTGGCTTCTGCTCCTGGGGGTTAGCACTAAGATCCTCTTCCAGATTACATACAGGGTGCTGAAGCTCAGGAAATCCATCAAGAATGAAAAGAAGCTTCTCTGGATACACAAGAATAACGTCCAGGATTGGTCCATCTATATCTTGAAAAGTGTTAGTGATCAGGTCAGCAGCACTAAGGTTAGCAATATGGCTTATTTCTCTGCAGTTTACATAGATGAGATAGTCAAACCTTCCTGGAGTAACCATTCCTGCTGCCCAGTCAAACATGAACTTGTGTACCACAGCTGTTTTTCCAATCCCAGCACATCCCTGAAGCACCACAGTTTGAGATGAGCTGCAGCCCGCTTCGTCAGGATCAAATACATGTCCCATGTCAATAAAATTATCTTGTTGAGGAATCCCGCACGGTGTCTTTTCTGATATACCATGTTCTTTTACAAGAAGCAGCCGTGACTCTATATGTTTGCCATGGTGATAATATTTATGGACTCCTATGTTTAGGTATTTTTCTTTCAGATGTCTTCTAAATATTTCCCGGGAGTCTAATGAAGTGACACCAAGAGTTAGTAATCACAGAATCCTAGACAACAATACAAACAACAGCCATAACTAATACTACCATCTCCACTTGGACATCTTAGAGAGCCCTCCAATTTTACATGTCTAAACCTCAGCTCTGGATTTTTGCGTGGCTGCCTCCCTCCCCTCTCAAAAAAAAACCCTCCTCAGGCATGCCATCTCAGTTAAATGATGCCACCCAGTTGCCCAGAAAAATATTAGGAGTCATTCTTCATTTCTTTGTTCCCCTTGAATCCTCCTCATCCAATCAATTAACAAGACGTATTATAAGCCTCCAATCCATTTATTTGTCATTACATTCTCAAATACCAACTAAGTACAAGGCACTACTAACTCTTTCCTGGACTACTGAAGTAGCCTCCTACTATACATCTACTCTAGCTTATCTATGGCTCCTCTCCCCACAGTAGCCAACATGATCTTCTAAAAATATCAATTACATCATGTGACTACCATATCCAAAATCTTTCAAAAGCTTTTCATTGCAGTTCATATAAAATCCATATCCTTATCCTACAAGGTGTGCCACAAATCACTCTCCTTCTCAGTCCCTAAAGCCACACTAGCCTACTTTTAATTTCTTAAAATGCCATGTTCTTTCCCACTTCAGGGCCTTTCCAATTCACTCTGCCTGGAACACTCTTTCTGCTCTTTCCGTGGAGAGCTTTTTGTTGTCCTTCAGATCCCAACTTAAATATTACTTCTTAGAAGAGGACTTGCCTGACCACCCAATTTAAAGCAGATCCTCCCTACTATTTCCTTTACCAGCACCTTATTTTCTCTTTATAGCTTTTATCATAATTAATAGCTGTTTATTTTTTTCATCATCTGTCTTTCCCAGTAAACAGTAATCTACATGAAGACAGGCACCTTATTTGTATTCTTCACCATAATATCCAAAGTACCTAGCATGGTGCCTGGCACATTGTAGACACTCAATAAATAGATTATTGAATATGGCTATAAATGCTTTTGAATTAAAAACAAGTCATTTATTACTGCCTATTCTGCTGGATAATCTACTAGACTCTTTATATACACTCCTGATTGAATTCTTACAATAATCCCATTAAGTATATATTATCCACATTTTATAGTTGAGGAAACTGAAATTTGTTACCATGGTTATAAGTTCGTGGTTATACAACCTGTACACAAGTCTTCCGCTCAGAAGGACCCATTGGTATAAAGCTCTCCTGTTGCTATCTTGAAACTGTTAATATTTTTTGAACAAGGGGTCCTGCATTTTCATTTCGTACCACAGCCCATCAATTATGTAGCCAGTCCTGCTTATAGCATTAGATAGTTTGTCCAAAGTTCAACAGCTAGTAAGTGATAGAGACTTAATTAAGATTAAGGTTTGTCTAAAGCCATAGTCCATATGCTTAAATACTATACTACATAGCTTTTCACTTTCTGCAACTAGAAAAAATAATCCAAGGAGTCAGTTATCAAGTTCAAACTTCTGTCAAATGAATGTCTAAGTTAGCATTTCTCAAATAAGTGTTCCTTTCAACACAATTTTTCAAGATATTAGTAAGAGAGCTGTGGAAAAGAAGTCCAGTGGTCAAATAAGTTAAAGGGAATGAACCCTCTCCTTTTAGAGTTTCTCAATCACATAGCATGTGAGAGGATCTGAAATGACCTATAGTTAAAAAAAAAAGGCTGTTTAATTTAGTTTAATCCAGCATTTTCTGGTCTCAAATGACTATATAATGCTTTCCCAAAAGCAAAGTTATTATCTTCTGGACAATAGTGCTCTGTAGAACTCCTTGGGGGGATGCTGATCTAGATAATTGTTGGCAAATTTCTGTAAAATTCCATAAATAGTTTAGGCTTTTGGGTCTCTGTTTCAGTTACTCAGTTCTGCCATCTTAGCTTGAAGGTAGCCATAGACAATATATAAATGAAAGGACATGGCTGGTTCTAGTAAAATTTTATTTATAAAAACAGGCCCCTGGCTTAATTTGGGCCATTAGCTGTAGTGGCTTGAATTTAAATCACTCCAGAATCAGACAGGTCTATTCTACCCATAAAATTCTGTACATCTGGTGCCTGACCACCATCAGCGGTATTTGAATATCTATTCTATCTGATATAAAATTCCTATCTGGCAAAGATGAAGTCAAACTTTCACTTTTTGCAAACGACATGATACTTTACATGGAAAATCCAACAGAATCCACCAAAAGCCTAATAGAACTGATCTATGAATTTGGCAAAGTTGCAGGATACAAAATCAATGTACAGAAATCGGTTTCATTCCTTTACACCAACAATGAAGCAATAGAAAGAAATAAAGAAGCGAATCTCATTCACAATTCCACCAAAACCATCAAATACCTAGAAATAAACCTAACCAAAGATGTAAAAGATCTCTATGCTGAAAACTATAAAAAACTTATGAAGGAAACTGACGAAATCACAAGGAAATGGAAAAACATCCCATGCTCGTGGATTGGAAGAATAAATATTGTTAAAATGGCAATACTACCCAAAGCAATCTACACATTCAATGCAATCTCAATCAAAATTGCACCAGCATTCTTCTCAAAGATAGAGCAAAGAATCCTAAAATTTGTATGGAACCACAAAAGACCCCAAATAGCCAAAGTAATACTGAAGAATAAAACCAAAGCGGGAGGCACCACAATCCCAGATTTTAACCTCTACTACGAAGCGGTAGTCATCAAGACAGCATGGTATTGGCACAAGAACAGACACATAGACCAATGGAATAGAATAGAGAACCCAGAAATGGACCCACAAGCATATGACCAACTAATCTTTGACAAAGCAGGAAAGAGTATCCAATGGAAAAAAGACAGTCTCTTTAACAAATGGTGCTGGGAGAACTGGACAGCAACATGCAGAAGAATGAAACTAGACCACTTCCTTACACCACTCACAAAAATAAACTCTAAATGGATGAAGGACCTGAATGTGAGACACTAAACCATCAAAATTCTAGAGGAGAAAGAAGGAAAACACCTCTTTGACCTGAGCCGCAGCAATTTCCTGGAACACGAGATATCTCCAAAGGCAAAGGAATTTAAAGCAAAAATGAACTATTGGGACCTCATCAAGATAAAAAGCTTCTGCATGGCAAAGGAAACAACCAACAAAACTAACAGACAACCGACGGAATGGGAAAGGATAATTGCAAATGACATGTTGGATAAAGGACTAGTATCTAAAATCTATAAAGAACTTACCAAACTCAACATACGAAAAAGAAATAATCCAGTGAAGAAATGGGCGGAAGATATGAATAGACACTTCTCCAAAGAGGACATCCAGATGGCCAACAGACACATGAAACGATGCTCAAAGTCACTCATAATCAGGGAAACACAAATCAAAACCACACTGAGATACCACCTCACATCGGTTAGAGTGGCTAAAATGAATAAATCAGGAAACTATAGATGCTGGCGGGGATGTGGAGAAGCAGGCACCCTCCTACGCTGTTGGTGGAAATGCAAACTAGTGCAGCCGCTCTGGAAAACAGTGTGGAGGTTCCTCAAAAAAATGAAAATAGAGTTACCCTATGACCCAGCAATAGCACTGCTAGGAATCTACCCAACAGACACAGGAGTGCTGATGCACAGGGGCACGTGTACCCCAATGTTCATAGCAGCACTTTCGACAATAGCCAAATGATGGAAAGAGACTAAGTGTCCATCAACTGATGAGTGGATAAAGAAGATGTGGTACATATATACAATGGACTACTACGTGGCAATGAGAAAAAATGAAAACTGGCCATGTGTAGCAACATGGATGGAACTGGAGGGTATTATGTTAAGTGAAATAAGTCAGTCAGAAAAAGACAGATATCATATGTTTCCACGCATAGGTGGATTTTGAGAGACTAAGCAAAACCCAGGGGGAGGGGAAGAGGGGAAAAGAAAAAAAGCCACAGAGAGGGAGGGAGACAAAACATAAGAGACTCTCAAAGACTAAGAACAAACTGAGGGTGAGGGGTGTGTGGGAGGGGGGAGAGTGGATGACGGGCATTAAAGAGGGGACGTGTTGGGATGAACACTGGGTGTTATATGGAAACCAATTTGACAATAAATTATTTTTAAAAAAGTACTTTGCACAACAAAAAAATAAATAAAATAAAATTCCTACCTGTTATAACAGTTTGAGATTTCACAGATACTACCAAAAAAAAAACCAAAAAAACAAAAAAAACAAAAACCGATGGTTGCTGCCCAATGAATATGGGATAAAAAATGGGAATGTAGTAGGGATGAGAAGTCAGGTTCATTGGAGGCGCTTTTCACAAAAGAGAGTAAAAGAGAGAAGACATCTACCTGTGAGCTCTTTCCATGACAATGAGGCCTGAGAATTTGAAGCAGCTGTGGGAGGAAAGAGTTGGGATTAAGAGAAGCACAAATACACCTTCACATCAAAACAGGAAATATACAGAAATGTACGCACACTGCTACAGCCATTCATGTGGTTCCCCAGACATAAAGACAAGGAAGAAGGTCATCTCACATCTATTCTAACTCACTTACAAAGTTATAACTAATGTCCAATGTAAAGTAAAATATAAGACCTTCATATATATATGTATATATGTATATGTATATACATATATATATTGAGGGTATAGACATTTACATTTATATGCTCTGTAAGAAAAATTTTAGGCATTGACTTAAAGGCTCATACATTATTTGAAGTGACTGTTTTAGGTATTTTGCTTTCCATTGAACATTAGCCTATTGTTTCTGTTGGAGCTTCTGTTGAACTTGTTAATGAGAACGAATAAGGCATTGCTGATGTTAGTGTGACAGATACATACGATGACCTACAATTTGAATACGTATACACATATGTTCAATCCAAACACATATATAGGTTTATAGATAGAAATACACAAATTCAGGCATGTGTGCAAGTGCGCACATATGTGCACACACACACACACACACACACGGCCTCCACATTCCTATAGGTTTTTAGTACTTGCACGCCTTTAAAAACAAGAGTGAGACTTATACTTGGGAGAAGGTGTAACTAGATGGATGGGAGGAAGCAGAATCTGGAGAGGCAGATATTAGAATGTCACAGAAATGGGCAGGCAAGTGAGTAGTCTGTTGAAAATAACCAGTTTCTATTCCCCATAACTAAATATTCCTTGGAGCTCAGGAATCAGCCACAAGGGGAAGGACTCCAGCAATCTTCACTCTTTGCTCTTGTGTGCTGTCTCCTGTGAAAATTTGTGGTTACAGTAAAGGGAGAGACTTAAGAGTCTTTTAAGATTATAAATGCTTTTGGAATCATGGAAAACAGTAGAAACCACAGTTGCCTCTTATCTTTTCTTTCTTTTTCCTCATTTTGGAAAACACAAAAATTATGGAGACATTTTTAAGAGATTATTAACGGGCAAATACTGTATCCATGTAATACCTCAATATACACACACTTATACAAGGGCAACACAACGTTAAAGATTCAAAAAAAAAATATCTCAAAATCTATGAGGAGAAGTAGGAGAAAGAGAATGAACAGGACTACCTAGATTGTACCCTCTTCTTACCTCGTTCAGTTACTCACCTTTCTGTTCAGACAATAAACTCCAAGTACAGGCAGGTTCCATATCTTTTCTTTTCTTTTGACTGCTCATCCTGGCAAATCAAGAAGACTGTAATCCAAAACAGAAATGATGACTGAAAGGCCTAGTGAAATCCCAGAGTAAAAATGAACTCAAGAAACACTACTCAAGTCATTACAGAGTTGAGGAAGATAGAAGGCCCAATAAATCAAGTAGAATGTTAGGGTAGGACTATGGGATCACACGAGGATAGACCAAAACCAACAGTCTTCAACTTGAAGAGGCAAAAAACTAAAAGAGGATAGAATGTCTGTAAACTTTTGAACAGTACAAACATAAGAAATGTGAAATTGGGCCCTGAATTGGGTTACTAAGGGAGCACAGGATTTAGAGAGTACAACCTCTAATGTCTAGGGTCAAGATAAAAGAAGAATGTGTCTTTGCACAACATATTTTTGGTGCCATTAATAAAGGAAGAATTCTAAGACCATAGATCGGAATACTGTGGTACAAGAGAAACAGTCTACAGTGTTAGGAAACATAGAGGCCCTTGTTCCATTTCTATAACTCAAGGACCTATGGACCTTGAGTAAGATTGTTCGACTTTCTGGGTCTGGTTTATTATTTTCAAAATGGCTGAGGGATTGCTAGCCCTTTCTTTCCAGGTTGAACACTATAAGATCAGTGGTTCTCAGCCCTAGCTGCACATTAAAATCACCTTCATACCACCCTCTAGAATTATTTTTGCAATATTACTTATCACTTTCTAATACTTTTGAAAGTTTTCTTATGTATAAATGTTCAGTGTTCATTTTCATTCTTTCCCACCTAAGTTGAATTACTGGCCCCAATTCTCAGCCTGTGCCATGAACTTTGCCAAGTCCACACAACAGAGATGGGGCTTATTTTCCCATCGTTTGTCTTTGAGCTCAGCTTTGAGACTTGCTGTGGCTAATGAAGTGTACACAGATGTTACTCAAGCAGCGGCTTGAAATATACTTGCACAGGTGGACATGTCCCCTCTTGTGATTCTACCAGTGGCATGAGATGAGCCATGAGGGACACAAGTGCCAGCTACTCCAAATGGTCTGGGGAGAAATGCATGAAGCAGAGCCACATGAGTTTACTCACAGTCCTGAAGCAGGAACAGTAGTCTCGCTAACCTAAATCAGCGTTATCTGACAAAGCCCTGCCTAATCAGCTGAATCCCAGCTGGCTTCCAGAAATGTGAGAATAAGTGCTTAATAAGCTCTTAGCTTTTCATGCCACCAAGATTTTATAGTCATCGTTATGTATCACTGTGGTGACAGCTAACTGATAGATCTTGCTAGGAAGTAAATGCCTAGAAAATGTTTGGCATACAAAAGACATTCAATATTTATTGAATAAATTGAATGAATGAATAAAAGCTTTTTGAAAAAAAAAATCCCAGGACTGGTCTACATTCCTGATAAATTAAATCAGAATCCTTGATGATGAGGTTTGGCATTGATTTTTTTTAAGTTCCCCAGGTGACTGATTCTAACACACAGCCAGAGAAGAGAGCCACCGTTCTAAGATTTAGTTATTTTTGATAGGGGAGAGCATACTGGTGAAGCACACAGGCTTTGAAATCAAATAGAAGTGTTCAAGCCCTGACTCTACCACTTACTTTGTGACAAACATTGAATTAACATCTCTAATCCTCAGATTCCTCAATTGTTAAATAGGGATAACAGCAGTACTTTCCTTATAAAGTTATTATGAAGATTAAATGAGATAACGAATATAAAGTATTCAGTACACTACATGGTACACGGCAAAGGCTCAATACTCCTAAACTACAGCTAATATTGGCATTGATTTATCATTTGAAATGGGGTAGAAATGTCTTTGAATTCACATAGACCTTACTTAAATTCCACTTCCACTGCTTTCTGACAATATGTCCTTGAGGAAATTGCTTAAACTCTGAAACTACTGTAACCCATCTATAAATTATGGTGATAATAATGACTCCACTAATCTGTTGTGAGGATTAAATATGATGACATACATAAAACATTTAGCACAGGACAAAATGCAATATAAATAAATATGAGAGGAAAAATAAGCTGGCACTTATTATAACTGACAGAAAGAAGTTACATTCCATTAAAATCTCCACATAATAACTTCATTCTTAGGAGATGGAATGTTCCCAACACAGTGTTATATTCTCATGCCCTGGACTCTTTCCCCAATTAGTAAGGATATCATGTCCTCCAAAACATAGAAACAGTTCTCCAGTTACAAGTTACTCCAGTAAGTGTTCCTGCCCTCAGGTAATGACACTGGAGGGATGCATGGCCACCTACTTTCTTCCTGGGAAATTCCAATCATCCCCATTATTTTATCCTTACAACCTCTTATTGTTTATCCCAGTCTAGCTGTCTACTCTGAGACCTACATTTATACATCTAAAGGCTTACTCAACATCTCCACTTGGATGTTGACATCCAAGCTCCATTGGTAGCTTTTATCTGGTTTGCCCAGAATTCTTTCCTGATCTGTGTTCTGATAAGAAACTCCATCCCTCTTGGTGGAATAATCAGATTCTCTGTGCCTGAATTTAAAAGCCCAAGTGGAGACTACAAGCACTGACGTTCTTCTACCCAAATGCTCCAAGCTTCCTTAGTTCCTGACTTCCTTGAGGCCTTGTTTTTCAGCACTTCCTTTGGTTTTGATCAACTCCAATAGTCTTCCAAAAATCCCTATTTTTGCTTAAGTTGCTCAGAACCAAGTTCTGTTGCCTGCAGGTAAAAAACCCTGACATAGAAATTACACCAGAGAGTGAGTTACATACAGTCAACATACCTTTGGGAAATTATGGGGGTATTTTATAACTGGTTATTAGACTGAGTAAAAGCCTGTGAGATGGTGCAAATTCCAGGACAGGAAAGCAGTATCTGTCACACTAAAATCTTCACTGGAACATATTGAATCTTTATGCAAAGTAGTAAATGATGCCTCCTCCAAGAAGTCAAATCAAAGTAAGATGTCTCCTCTGAGCCCCTGAATTACAAAATGGTAAAATGGTGCTTCTTTCCCTGGGCTGGGACAGCACCAAGCTCAGGAACACAAGTTAGCAGGATATGGGCTAATTTCAGCCCCCATTCAGACCCTTGACTGTGTGCCTTTTCAGTCAACAAACTACACAACTTTTCATGGTGACTCTACATGGTATGCATGTTGCCAAAAAGAAGAGAAATACTAAAAATTTAAACATAAAATCTTACCTGCAGGCCTAAAATTAGACTCTGTGCTTTTTTAACGGAGATATAATTCACACATAATAAAACTCACCTTTTTAAAATGTACAATATAACGATTTATAGCATCCTCACAAAGTTTGCAACCATCACTATCTAATTTCGGGACATTTTCATCACCCCAAAAAGAAACACTGTGCTCATTAAGCAAACACTCCTCATTCTCCTCACTCACATCCCCTAGCAACCACAATTTTACTTTCTGTCTCTAAAGATTTGCCTATTCTGGATGTTTCATATAAATAGAATCATACAACAATGGTCTCTTGTGTCTGGCTTCTTTACTTAGCATAATGTTTTCAAGGTTCATCCATGTAATAATCCACTTCACATTCACTAGGATGGCTATAGTTTTTAAAATGGAAAATGGTAAGGATGTGAAGAAATTGGAACCCTTATATATTGCTCATTGGAGTGTAAAATGATGCAGCCACTGTGGAAAAGTTTGGCAGTACCTCAATAAGTTACACATACAATTACTGTATGACCCAGCAATTCCACTCCCAGATATATATCCAGAAGAACTGAAAACAGATATTTAAACAAAAATTTGCACAAGGATTCATAGCAGCACTATATACAGTAATAGAAAGGTCAAAACAACCCCAGTATCCATCAACTGATGAATCAATAAACAAAATATGGTATATACTTACAATGAAATATTATTCAGTCATAAAAAGGAACAAAATATTGATATATGCTACAACATGGATGAATCCTGAAAACATTATGCTAAGTAAAAGAAGCCAGACAAAAAAGCCACATATTTCATGATTCCAGTTATATGAAATGAACAGAAAAGGCAAATTCATAAACACAGAAAGTACATTTAGCGGTTGCTAGGAATTGGGAGAAAGGAGGAATTGGTAGTAACCCCTCATGGTTACAGGACTTCTATTTGGAGTGTTGGAAATATTCTCAAATTAGATACTGGTGATGGTTACACAGCATTGTAAATATATTAAAAATCACTAAATTGTACACTTTAAAAGGGTGGATTTTATAGTATATAAAGAAAATCATTATCAATTCAATAAAATCAATAAACCAAACCTATTGGGGTAATCATTTTGCAATATATCAAATCATTATGTTGTACGCCTAAAACTAATACAATGTTATGTCAATTTTATCTCAATTAACAAAAATAATCAATGGTAAAAAGTAGAAAAAATTAATATAAAATGCAACTATAAAAGAAAATAGGAAAGTGGAAACAACCCAAATATCCATCAATGGATAAAATGTGGTATATACATACAATGAAATATTAGTTAGCTTTTAAGCGGAAAAGTCTGAAACATGCTACATGGATGAACCTTGAAGACACTATGATAAGTGAAATAAACCTGACACAAAAGAACAAATATTCTATGATTCCACTTAAATGAGGAATATAGAATAGTCAAATTTATAGAGTCACAAAGTAGAATGGTGGTTACCAGGGGCTGAGAAGAAAGGGCAATAGGAAATTGATGAATATAGAGCTTCAGTTTGGGAAGATGAAAAAGTTGTGGAGATGGATAGTGATGATGGTTGCATAATAATGTAAATGTACTTAATGTCACTGAACTGTATACTTAAAAAATGACTAAAATGATCAATTCATATTATGTACGTTTTACCACAATAAAAAAAAGAAAATGGGAAAAATCATTGAACAGATCTTTCACAAAGAAATATATACAAATGACTAAAGGCACAAGCAAAAACCAGGGGGAGGGGAAGAGGGGAAAGAAAAAAAAGACACAGAGAGGGAGGGAGACAAAACATAAGAGACTCTCAAAGACTAAGAAAAAACTGAGGGTGAGGGGGATGAGGGAGGGGGAAGAGGGGGTGATGGGCATTAAAAAGGGCACATGTTGGGATGAACACTGGGTGTTATATGTAAACCAATTTGAAAATAAACTATTATAAAAAATAAAATAAAAAAAGAAAAGACACTCAACACCATTAGTCATTAAGGAAATGCAAATAAAAATTACAATGAGGTATCACTTCACACTCACCAGAATGGTTAAAATTAATACAACAGATCCTGCCAAATGTTTATAAGGATGTTGGTGGGAGAGGAAAATGGTACAAAGATATGGCAGTTTCACATAAAACAAAACATACACCTATCCTATGACCCAGGAATTCCATTCCTAGGTATTTACCACACACACACACACTATATATATATATATATATATATATATATATATATATATGTATATATATATATATGTTCACAAAAGAATTATACCTACAGCAGTTTTATTCACAATAACCCAAACTAGAAACAGTCCAGGTATCCATCGATACAAGAATGTATACGCAAACTGTGATCTATCCATACAATGGAGTATTACTCAGCAATAAAAAGGAATGAAGTACTGACACAAGCAACAATGTGGATTAATCATGCAGAGAGAGCTTTACACAAAAGAGTGTGTACTGTGTAATTCCATTTATATGAATTCCTAAAATGTCCAAAACTAATATATCACAATAACTCATAACAGTCACTACTTCTGGTGGGGAAGTAGATGTGGGAATTAACTGCAAAAGGGAGATTCTCTGATATGATAGAAATGTTCTGCATCTTGACAGAGGTATTGGCTACATCATTTATCAAAACTCATCCAATGGAACACCTGATTTTTGTATTTCGCTATACATAAATTTTATCTTTAAAAAATCATAAGGAAATATTGAACTATGATTCATCAAACACATGTGAAAGGGGTGAACTGAAGTGCAAATTACTCTGAATGTATCAAAAAATAACATGGATTGATGAGTAGACAGATATGTGATAAAGCAAATAGCAAAATGTTAAAAATTTTAGAATCTAAGTGTTAGAGATATGGATATTCACTGAATATTTCTGTATGTTTGAAAAGTATAAAAATAAAATTTGAGGGGGAAAAACTTGTGGGATGTAGTAACAGAGAAGCTGATAGCCTTAACTGCATATATGAGAAATCTATAAAAATTGAAAGTAAAAGAGCTTTCCATTTAAAAAGCAAGGGATCAAAAGGAAACAAAATTAAGATAAAATCAACCCTTATTCTATAATGAGATGTCACCTCACATCTGTTAGAATGGCTGAGATTGGGGCGCCTGGGTGGCTCAGTCGGTTAAGTGGCCGACTTCGGCTCAGGTCATGATCTCATGGTCTGTGAGTTTGAGCCCCGCGTCGAGCTCTATGCTGACGGCTCAGAGCCTGGAGCCTGCTTCAGATTCTGTGTCTCCCTCTCTCTCTGCCCTTCCCTTGCTCACGCTTTGTCTCTATGTCTCTCAAAAATAAAATAAAAACATTAAAAAAAAATTAAAAAAAAGAATGGCTGAGATCACGAAGACAAGAAATAAGAAGTGTTGGTGAAAGTGTGAAGAAAAGGAACCCCTTGTGTACTGTTGGTGGGAATGTAAATTAGTGCCGCTACTATGGAAAACAGTATTGTAGCTCCTTTAAAAATTAAAAATAGAACTACTGTATGATCCATCAATTCCTCTTCTGTGTATTCATCTAATGAAAACAAAAACACTAGCTTGAAAAGATATATGCACCCTAATGTTCACTGCAGCATTATTCGCAATAGCCAAGATAAGGAAACAGCCTAAGTGCCCACTAATGCTTGAGAAACATAAATAGATGGATAATGGAATATTATTCTGCCATAAAAAAGAATGAAACCTTGCTGTTGGAGGAAGTCATCAATAGGATGTAACCTCCAGTTGACCCATGAGCTAGACCAGGGCAACTGGAGGCGCCTTGCTCCCTCCCCCATCCTTGGAATGTGCATTCTGCTTGCCTTCCCCACTCCCAGAAGCTGTTCCAAGGACATAGCCTTGAGAGAGTAAGGTGTTGTCAGGTCCATCTGGATGATATACATGACGAAACCCCTTGAGGCCTCTATATAAACTTAAGACTCTGGTTAGGCAGGTGTAGAAGAGATCTACTTCTCTTGCAACTGCCCAAGACAAGTCTCATATATAAGTTCCTTTGCTTATTAAACCTGTCACCTACCAATCTGGAGTGGTCTGCCTCTTCCTTCAATCTCTCTCTGCCCTCCATGTATGGGGGCAAGTTTCATATTACAGTCAGGAAAGTTGCCAAGGCTGCAAACAAACGCCTGCCATCTTCAACAACATGGATGGACCTTGACGGCATTATGCTAAGTGAAATAAGTCAGACAGAGAAAGACAAAAACTATATGATCTCACTTATATGTGAAATCTAAAAAAAAATCAAAACTAGCCCACAAATACAGAGACGGACTGGTGGTTGCCAGAGGCAGTGGGTAGGGAGTGGGTGAAATGGGTGAAGGGAGTCAAAAGGTACAAGCTTCCAGTTATAGAATAAATAAGTCATGGGGATGTAATGTACAGCATGGCAACTATGGTTAATAATACTGAATTGCATATTTGAAAGCTGTCAAGAGAGTAGATCTTAAAAGTTCTCATCACAAGAAAAAAATTGTGTGATGACAGATGTTAACTAGTCTTATTGTGTTGATCATTTCACAGTATACACAAATATCAAATCATTATGTTGTACACCTGAAACTAATATAATGCTGTTTGTTAATTATACCTCAATAAAAAAAACCAATTACTACTGAAATAGAAAGTAAACAACAATAAAACAATTCAGTAGATCAATAAAAGGAAATGACAGTTCATTGAAAAGACTAATAAAATGAACAAAGTTTTACCAAGTATAATTTAAAAAGACACATTTTTTTTAAAAAAGGGAGTCAAACTACAAAAACAGATTTAAAAATTATCAAAAAAGTACTATGTATACTTTTATGCCAACAATTTAAAAAATCTAGGTGAAATGGATAATATACAAGAAAAAAACCATAGTTGGCCTAAGAAATAAAAAAACTTAAATAGGCCAACTATTCATAGAGGAATGTGAAATAATAATAATCTACTTCAAAAGTCACTAGCCCAAAAAAGGTTTGTAAGAGAGTTTGACCAGCTAGCTGTCTAGGAACAGGTTAATCAAACTTCATATAAAAATTTCCATAGCAAAGTAAAAGAACGGAAATAACACCATACAGCTATAAGGCTAGTATCATCTTGATACCAAAATGGACAAATAAAAGCAAAAGAAATTATAGACTTACCTCACTTATGAGCTTAGATATAAAATGAATAACCTTAATATCAAAAATCGGACAAGCTCAAGAAAACTAAAGGCCATTATTTTTTATAGGTGTGCCAATGGCATTTCTGGCAGGACAATTCTTCCTTTAGCATCCCTGATCCTCATCTACTAAATACTAGTAGGACTCCCCCCCACACACAAATTGTCAGAAGGCTGACAACTAAAAGCACCTCCAGATATTTCCAAATGCCCCACAGAGGGGTGGTTCAGCCCCAAGCTGAAGATCAATGCTACAGGCAATCTCGCTTGTGAGTACAAATACAAAACCGCTAAATAAAATATTAGTACCTCAAATTCCATAGTACATTTTAAAAGATACATCATTAATCATAGTTTAATCCTAGAAACACAGGGAAGCTTAAACATTCACAGATCTGTCAGTGGGGAACAGAGCACCAACTCCTTGCTTGGAAAATAGACAATTACAGGGAAAGAGTTAAACATTTATCTTCTCTTTCCTATAGGGACTGTATTTTAAGCTTATCAAATAACCCTAGTAGATGAGGGATAGTTCTTAAAGAGTGGTATGCTAGCTAATAAATGCTGAAAGAATGATGGAATTAGAATCATTACTGTGAAACCCTTAATGAAATAATTGATTCAGATAATAGTTATCAAATCGACGGTAAAGCCATTAGATGGAAAGATGATGGAAAACATTGCAGTGAAGGGATAAGACTATCACCATTTCAATTCTTTCAGTATCACTAAAAGTAAGACAGTAGACTATGCAAAAGAAAGTACACAGTATCAGCCATGAAATAGTCTCATCAAATAATAAAGAACCCGAATCTAATCAAATGTTTGGACCTAACTTCCAGTCCACAGGAAATATAGGTAGGCAATACAAAAATAAATAAAACAGCACCTCAAGGAAGTAATCACCCAAATCCATATTGTGGGAGAGTCTACAGGACAAATGGCAGGTGTCTTCAACAAACCAGTGACATGAAAATTTAAAAAGGCGGTATTGCTCTGTTTTGGCTTCTTAAAAACTTGAAAGAAACTTAAGAGATATAACCTAATACAAGGAGTTAATCTTGGTTCAATCTTGATTGGAAAAAAAACCAATGGTTAAAAATATTTTTTAGACAACTGGAAAAATTTGCATATGTGTTGAGTATTAATGTGATAATGGAATTATGATTATATGAGAAGATTCCTTTTTGCCATAATTTTTGTGATGCCTACTGAAATATTTAGGAGTGAAGTCATATGAAATTCATGATTAGCCTAAAACATCCCAGCACAAGAGAGGGGAGAGGGAATAGCTGAACCAAGTATGTCAAATGTTGATGGCTACTCAATAGCACTGCTAGGAATCTACCCAAGAGACACAGGAATGCTGATGCATAGGAGCACGTGTACCCCAATGTTCACAGTAGCACTTTCGACAATAGCCAAATCATGGAAAGAAACCAAGTGCCCATCAACTGACGAATGGATAAAGAAGTTACGGTACTTGTATACAATGGACTACTACGTGGCAATGAGAAAAAATGAAATCTGGCCATGTGTAGCAACATGGATGGAACTGGAGGGTATTATGTTAAGTGAAATAAGTCAGTCAGAAAAAAACAGATACCATATGTTTCCACGAATAGGTGGACTTTGTGAGACTAAGCAAAAACCAGGGGGAGGGGAAGAGGGGAAAGGAAAAAAAGACACAGAGAGGGAGGGAGA
>PITB01024451.1:0-24248 GCA_004024585.1 Paradoxurus hermaphroditus | reverse complement strand
CGGCCCAGCGCTCTGCTTCCCAGCCCCAGACGGCTTTTCCAGGCCCCGCCGCCGTCTCAGCATGACTAGATTTGCTGAGAAAAAAAAAGCCGCCTAAAAGATGGCTGGCAAGGTGTAAGCACGCAGAGCGCGTGGTCTGTGATTCAGAGTGGTGCACACCCTTGTGTTCGGGGCCTGCTGGCCGCTCCACGGTGCTCCCAACGGGCAGGGCCTCGGCCCCCTGCTGGGAGCAGCCCGGTCGTGGCTGTGGGCCTCTGCAGGTCTTGGTGACACACCGCCCACTCCCACCTCAAGTCCACATCCGCTGTGAAGCCCACTGACTCCTGGACGCGGCCCTCCCGTGCAGCTGAGCCCCAGCTGCCCTGAGAGCCTGCCGTGTGCTGGCCTACACACATTGTGGGGAGGGGGCCCCTGACCGCAGGCATGGAAGACGCCGGTCCGCTCGGATGGGGTGCAGAACTGAGAAAAGCGCAGGCTTGGCGCCCCCTCCCCACGCCCCGTCCCTGGGAGTCTCAGGCCTCAGTGTCCTGGCCCTGGGCCTCTGTCTCCGCTCTCCCCGGAGAGCTTCTTTGCCTAACCAAGCCTGGCCTCTGAGGGCCCCTTGGCCTGGTGCCCAAGAGGCCACTGGACCCCAAAGAAGAGTCAAGACCCTGGTGTGTGCCACGCCCGTGGCGGGGCTCTCAGGCAGCACAGGCGGGTGCCTGCGGCTGTTGGGGAGCACTAAGAAATGGTACAAAGCCTCCCCACCCCCCCAGGAGACAGAGGGTGCCAGTCCGGGCGGACCTGCACTTCACATCCAGGCCTCCTTCTGGGAGAAGGCCCCTTCACAGGGCGGGTCGCCTCACGGAGCGTGCCTCCTGAAGGGATCCTGCCCTCAGCCTGCTCACCACGGTACGCGTGCCACGTGTCAGCATGTCCGAGTGTGAACGTTCTAACAGCACCCCAGCCTTGCTGGGGCCCCCCCCCCCACGTTTCTGCATCTTGACCCTCCTGACTTCCTGCCCGTCGGGACCAGAGTGGAGCTCCCTGCCCCCCAGGGCACCGTCTCCTCCTGCCGCAGCACATCCCGGACCCACCGGCCCCCCGCCACACCTCCCACCCCCGTCTGCGTTCCAAGCAGATGAATCCCTGGGTGCTGCAGGAAACGGTCCTCTGAACACACTTAAGATGGAAAGTCAAATGTTTGAAAGGCCGCACCCGTACAGTGCACGCGGTTATTGCCATACGCTAACGTGCGTCCGTGTGGCCAGGAACTGAGGAGTCTGTAAGCTGGTCTCTGTGAAGGCAGCGGTCACGGCTGGGCGTGGCTAGCCAGCACCCCCCACCCCCTCCACCTGGCACACGGGCCCTGCACCGAGACGGCCCTGAGTGTGTCTGTGCCAGCCACGCCTTAGCGGGGGGCTGGGCCCGGGCAGCAGCTCCGCTTGGTGAGCCTACAAACAAAAACAGATGGCCCCTGGGCCCGTGTCAGCCCTGGTCAGGGGCAGCCCCTGGTGAGACCCTCACCCGAGCTGCGTGCTCCACACCCACAGACAAGCACACAAACACGCACTATGCATGCTGCACCTGTCCTGGCCCCCGGGAGATGGGGCCTGGGGCCAGCTGGGGGTGCTGGCCGGCTCTGCCGAGGGCCCAGCTGCCAGGTCCCCCGACACCCACCCAGCACGCTGGCCCAGGGGCCCGAAGCACACCCCTCCATCTATGGCAAAAAAAGGTCAAAGCCAATTGTGCGGCCAACACGGCGGCTCCCCCCGGGGCCCTGGTCCAGTCCGGTGAGCAAGAACACGCACCCCTCCTGTCTGGCCCCACGCAGGTTTCTCATTTCCAGCGGTATGAAGCAAGAAACTGCGAGAACACCACCCTGGCCCATCCGGGCTTAGCCTAAGGGGCCCTGAGCATCTGTCCTGCACCAGCCTCACTCTGTCCTTTGTGGGAGGTGCTGGGATGGAAACAGGCCTGGGTGCCGCACGTGGCGTGTCCCATCTCCACGGTCCCAGCAGACCACTGTGAGCCTGGCCCCAGAGCATTTCAGCAGCACTCCTGAGAGGCGCCATTTATGAAGTCAGCTGGGACGGCAGACACAGAGGCGGCATCCGGTTTAAGTGGAAGCCCAGCTCTGTCAGCACCGGGGGGCCCTGCGACCATGGGGGTACCTGGACCTGACGAAGTTTTCCTCAAAGGCGTAGAGTCTGAGCGCCTCACAGATCCTCACACCGTGGTCACGTCTGTGTTCTGTGACAGGCCCCCCAGTGCAGGCCATCACCACGCGCCCCCCCCCACGCCCCGCCCCGAGAGTGTCCCATCCACACAGGTGTCCCTCCTGCTGGCTTGTTCCATTACGTCCAGGGGCCTGGACACAAGCGACACAACAGGGAGTGCTCTCCTGGTCCCGAGTCGCTGAACAGACCACCGTGCGGTGCTGACGCCCTTTCAGACGGCTGCGTGGGAATCCACTTGTGCTCTTTTAAAGACGCTCCCTTGCTTGGACCACGTTCGCCTGGGCCCTTCCGCTGGTTCTGAGGCCGAGGCCGCCAGGCTCCCACGCCCACAGTATGACCCCGTGTTCACTGCCCCCTCCCAGCTCTGACACAGGCCACACCCTGGAGTGTCCTGTACCCCGGCCGCAGGCTCCCTTGGGAAAAGGGCTCAGGAAGGAAACCGGTCTACCTGGAGCAGGTCACTGAGGTCAAGGAGCATGTCTGTGGCGGGAGTCAAGGAACACGTGCGCCCAAGCCATGGCCCCCGTCACCCATCACCTCCCAGAGGCACCGGCCAAACACCCGGCCACCGGGCCTTGTTGCGCGGCTAAGTTCCGCGCCGGATCACAGAGGGGGCGCGAGGCGTCTGCGTCAGGGCCGCTCGTGGAGACCCCTGAGAACCGCTCCCAGGACAGGGAGGGTGCCGTGAATGCGGTGCTCATGGCCGCCGTACCCCGAGTGGCACAGCCCAGAAGCGGGTGACGACACTCCGTCTGTCCCTCGAGCACCTACTGAGAGCCGGCCAGGCCCTGCATGTGGCCTCTGCCCTGTGACTCACAGCTCCTGGGGGACAGACACATGGACAGAAGGCCACCTACCCTTGGTGGCTGGCAGGCACCTCCACAGTGCTGGTGCTTGAGGGGACAGCTGTGGGGACTCTGGCATGGGACCTGTCCTCACTCTCAGCAGATGATTAAGGAGTAACCAGGTTATGTCCTAAGTGATGAAACTCAGCTGGATGCGTACACAAAAGCAAAACACAAGCCACTGAGTGAGGCGACTTGTCAAGAGAAGAGAAACCTCACATCGTTCACGCGTCTGCTGTGGCCTGAGAAGGTAACTACGAGAAATCCCAAAGTGCTGAGTCGAAGCCCAGACCAGGCGTCGGGAGGGAAACCCGGGGCCCAAACACATCGAGGAGTCCCGATGCCACAGCCTTGCACGGGCCCCAGACACCCCCCCACCGCCGCTCGGGCCCTTGAGCAGAAGGCACAGCCTCTGGCGGGAGGCGCCAGTGCAGGTCAGGTGGGGGAAGTGGGGGAAGACGGCGACCAGGGAGGGAGGAAGTGGGGCTGCACGAGTGAGCGGCGACCTGTGGCGCCAAAACAGACACGAGAAATGAGCCCAGCCAAGAAACAGGAACCACAAGACTCCACGTCCACGACAGTCGGAAAAGGTACAGCCCCCGCGACGGCGACAGCGCCGGCGGCTGCCGTGGTGGGGGAAGGGTGCACGGGCGGACGTGTGTGACGTTCACGGCCGTGGACACGCGGCACTGACTGCGCACCTGTTAGACCCGTGGAAGGCACCGCAGGCACGTGATGGAAGCAAGCCCTGGGGTCCGGTGTGGGCCTCCAGTGGCGACAGCGTGGCCCTGGGCTGCGGCTGTGACTTCCGCGGGTGTCCATGCACTAACGCAGGTGCTGGCGGGGAAACCGGGGCGGGGGCCGGGGGTGCGTGGGGAACTGTGCGCAATTATTGCTTTAACCTACAACTGCTCTAAAAAGTGACGTCTATAAAAAACTAATAATAAAATAAGGGCAAAAAGATGAGTAAAAGTTTTGAACAGACGCTTCACGGGGAGGAGCCAAGAGCCAATACACGCATGAGAAAGAACCTGCCAGAGAAACGCAAACAAAGTGCCCCCAGCAGCACCAAATGCTGGCCGGGGTGTGGGCCGCCCCGATTCACACACGCTGCTGGCTGGGGCACAGCGGGACGACCCCCTGGGAGGAGCCGGCAGGCTCCCTCTAAAGTGGACCTGCCCCCACCTCCGGCCCGCCCCTCCGTGCCAAGGCTTGGGCTCGCAGCACGAAAGCGCGCGTCCACACAAGGGCCTCGCACAAGCGGCCGGAGGCAGAGCCCAGGCGACCGCCAGCAGCAGAGTCGTGGCCGGTGCGCACTCCCCCCCGCAAAGCGGGTGCCACGGCGTGGGCCCGAGAGCTTGCCTAGCGACGGGAACCTTACGGAGAGGGGCTTCCCTTTACCCGACGTCCGGAACACACCCAAGTCCGCTGTGGGGGTCCTCTCAGTGGGTGCCTCGGGGGCGGCGTGGGGGAGGGTGGCCTGACCAGAAGGGGCACGGGGAAGGTGGCCACACGGCCACACGGTGGCCCTGGCTGCAGAGGTGCACACGTACAGCTGTCAAACTCCTGTGTGTTTTGTTCTGTGCCAATCTTCCCTCAAAAGGGAAAAAGGAGAAAAAGAAATATAGCCAAACACTCAGATCCAGTCAGGTAAGGACTCGCGAGCTGAGAGGCGTGTGAGGGACAGGCGGACGCCTGCGCCTTCCTTTGCCGTGTGCCGAACAGCACGAGGCTGGGGAGGTGTCTGCGACCCCCCCGTAAACGCGGGGGGAAGTGTGTGTGTTAAACAGGAGACGAGACTCCCGGAGCAGCCGAGTAGACACGGCTGCTCTCCTTGTGACGCCACAGGAGACGGGGCACACCACCGGTGCTCACCAGCCAGGCAGCAGGGACGGTGTGAACCGGCTTCCCCAGACGGGGGTCCATGCTCCCCTCGTCAGGGCCCCCTGCTGCTGGGCACTTGGGGTTGTGCTGGTGGCTCGGGCAGGTCTTGTCCGGCCGGCCAGCAGGCCTTTGTCCCCGCGACCTGCCACGGAGCCGCTTCCCACCTCCCGGCACGGGGGCGCCAGCCACACCTTCAGGTTTGCTGGGACCATAAAAGGTCAGCAGGACCAGGCGCTGGGCACACCTGTCCCACGACCTGGGCCTGTCTGCCTGCCTGCCAGTCCCTGCCGTGCTCTGCCGGGTGGTCCTTCTGCTCAGGCAGCGCCGGCTCGAGGCCGGCCCTCCAGGAGACGCGTGAACACAGCGTCAGGAGACGCCAGATGCTCCTGGGCGTCCGCACTGACCAAACACCGGGGCTCCCAAGGACCTGCAGAGGGTTTTGGGGGTGTGTACCGAGGGCTCCAGTGCCATGGCGAGGTGGCCCTCACTGGGCCACCACTGCCCCAGTGCCCAGGCTACGACGCCGGGGTCCGGGTCCATCATCAGAGGGACAGGGGAGCACCTGGCCGGCCTGCACGGTGCCTCTGGAAGAATCGAGGAGGCTTGACTTAAACGGAGACCCATTTTCAGTGCATGGGAAATTTTATGAAGATTAAAATTCGGCGGAATGAAAAGTCAAAAGACCGTGAGGTTTCTCTCCACGTAGGAGTGTTTCCTCAGGGTGCCCACAGAGGGAGACGAGAGACACGGCAGGGGCGTCCAGTCCCACGGGAGGTGCGAAAGGCGGAGCGGGTGCACAGACACCACACTTCCGTGCACAGTGGCGGGAGCGCTCGGGGACGCCGAGCTCCCAGCCGGCACCACCGTTCCCAGGTCCCCGCGGGACAGACAGGGGGCCCCAGAACGGCGGCGCCATCAGCACCAGGAGCAGAAGCGTCCGCCACATGAAAGAGGGTGGCCTGCCCAGCACCCACCCCCCCCCCGTCCACCGTCCACTGCACCCCTGTCTGCAGGGCTGACCGATCTCTCCCCAGGTATGAGCCTGACACACTTCTGCCTGGAGAGGAGCTCGTGGCCACACCCCACTAAGGACCAAGGCCACCAGAAACCACCAGCACCCAGTCCCCTAAACAGTTGTGCCTGGTAGAGAAAGAATTACCCTGCAGGGCTCGAAGCACCCGCTCCCCACACACGCTGAGCCCGCTCTCCGCACGCACACACTGACTGCCTGCTCCCTGCACACTCCACCTCCCTGAAACAATATCCCACGCATGACGCACCTGACCCGAGACAGGACGAGGCTGAGACTCCTGTGGTGGGCTCTCCCTTGTGTACACTACTCCTCAAATAACTGACACGGGCCACCATCATCACTCTGCAGGACATTCCCACAGTCTGCAGGTGCCTGCAACCCACCCTCCCGGCTCCATCCAAGGCCTGTGCCAGCTGCCTGCCTGGAAGAGGCGTGGGAAGGGCCTAGGGCCAGGTTCCAGGTCGGCCGCGTGCACTTGCACACCAGGGGCCCCGCCTCCCTGAATGCCAGGAAGGTGCAGAGCTCAGGCCCGCACCCCAACCCCAGCCCTGGCCCCAGCCAAGGATCTCAGCCACCTCCCCGACGACCCTGAGATGGTCCGTCCTATGCTGACAGCTCCTGGTTCAAGCACATCTGTATGTCCCAGCACACAAAGGCCCTGTGCCTAGGGCTCAGGCTTGGCGAGGGGCCGAGCAGCACAGGCACCGGACCGGGTCTGCACTTGGGCCAAGCCCTGAGCTGCGGCAGGCCAGCCGGCGTCTGTGACCGGAAGCTCTGCTGTCAGCACACCTGAGGCAGGGGAGTGGCAGCCAGGAGCTGCTGTGGCAGAGAAGCCGGAAGGAGGGAGGGAGAGGGGGACGGGAGCCAGCGCTGCAGCCTGCTGGCCATAGAAGACCGGGGTTTTGCGCCACGGGGAGAGCCGTGGAGGGTCCAGGGAAGGAAGGACTTAAGTCTCGAAAGTCTTGCCCATGGGCTGGAAGCAAATGCACCCGGGGGCCCGGCACGCAGAAGCAGGCAGAGTGGGGGGTGGGGGGGTGAACGCCAGGTGAGGTGGAGCTGCTGCTTCCCCCAGGAGACGACGCTCTCAGCAATGTCCCCTCCAGTGGACACACGAGACAGTGACCCTCCCTTGGAGAACACGCCAAAAAATCAGATAAAATGCAGGGAGCAACCAGGAGCCATGCTTGTGGGGGGACCCTCAGAAAAGGAGGGCTACGCCAGCAGTCTGGGCTCCCCTTAGGGCAGCAGCTGCCCCAGGGCAAAACGCAGGGGCCTGGGGCTCATGCAGTGCCCCCCGGAGGACGGTGAAGTCCGGGCATGTCCAAGAGCAGGCGGCACCTGCGAGAGGCGGCCGAAGAGGAGTGGGCCGCACACGGGGCACAGGCCCCCTCGGAGCCGTGGCGGCAGCAGGCAGCCCACGAGGGCGGAGCCGAGCGCACACCGGAGCGAGCACTTAGGCCCTGGATGACCGGTGTCCACCGGAGGGCAGGGCACGCCCCCCACACACTGACTGCCTGGACAAGGGCAGGAAACCCCCTCGGGGGAAAAACTGCCTACGGTCCCTCAAGTTTTCAAACACAGTATCTATCAGTAAATAAAAACTTGGCAAGCAAGAGAACAGCCATGACCAAATACCCCAAAACCCAGAAAGACAGAACCACCAGTAACCCTCCTGATGGAGCGATTAAAGACCTTCGCGTGGCCACTGAGATGGGCGGTTTCAGCAGAGACTGAGAGTCCGGCGAGAAACAGTGACTGGAATTACCTAGTAGTGGGTTCAGCACCCGGTGAGACACAACAAAGAAAGGTTGAGGGAACTCAAAGATAGGTCACTGAAAACACTCAAACTGAAACAGAGAGAAGAGAACGAAACAGGAAACAAAAGGGAAAATGCAGAACCCAAGGCGGAAGTGAGCTGTGTGTGTGACCGGAGCCCGGACAGGATGGGAGGCTGCCCCAGACCCTCCAGGACACGCAAGACCCGTGACGCCACCGATTCCAGAGACGCCGTACAAACACCAAGCTGGACGACGGTGCTGTCCCCCCTACAGGCAGGGGCACAGGCTGGCTGCCCTGAGAACAGGGACAAGAAGATGCAGACCAGCCCTGCCGGGGTGGGGGGTGGGGTGGGGCAGGATGACCTGGAGGGCCGCAGGATACCCCTGCAGACCACTGAACAGCTTTCAGAATAAACACATGCTGGGGGCCTGGGGGGCTCCGTTGGGTAGGTGTCCGACTTCGGTTCAGGTCATGATCTCATGGCTTGTAAGTTCAAGCCCCGCGTCGGGCTCTGTGCTGACAGCTCGGAGCCTGGAGCCTGCTTCGGATTCTGTGTCTCCCTCTTTCTCTGCCCCTCCCCTGCTCACCCTCTGTCTCTGTTTCTCAAAAATATATAAACATTAAAAAATTTTTACAAAATAGGGGCGTCTGGGTGGCTCAGTCAGTTAAGCGTCCGACTTTGGCTCAGATCATGATCTCACGGATCAAGAGTTCAAGCCCCATGTCAGGCTCTGTGCTCACATCTTGGAACCCAGGGCCTGTTTCAGATTCTGTGTCTCCCTGTCTCTCTGCCCCACCCCCACTTGTGCGCTCTCTCTCTCTCTCTCTCTCTCCCTCTCAAAAATAAAAACATTAAAAAATTAAAAAAAAAATTTTTACAAAATAAGGGAAAATAGAATAATAAAATACTTGATTTCTGTAAGATGTTATGAGAGAAAGCCAACAAAGAACAAATGTAGCAAATAGAAAATTGAAATAAACCAACACAAACATTTAATGTAAATGAAATTCCAAAAAAAAATATTTTAAGTCTGAATTAAAAAATGAGAGAAAAACACACAATTCTACATTGCTCACAAGAGACATATCGTAAACAGATCAGGAAGGAGTGAATTTTAAGATGGAAAGAGACAGACCACGCAAACACGAAGCGAAAGGGAGCAAGTCCGCGTGTGGCACATCAGACATGGTACAACTGAGGGGACAGGTGCCTCAGAGAACAGGTGGACATTCCGTGGCATCCAGGGTCCGTCCGGCAGACAGAGACCCAGAGCTGGGGTGCACCCCCCCGCGATGCAGCTCCAGCGCACGGCGGGAGCGGCGGGGTCGAGGGGAGAGTCTCGGCCCAGCCCGCAGAGGCTGTGACCGTCCTGCAGAGCAGGAGACGCGAGTCGGCATGCGATCAGCCAGCAGACTCAGCGACCATGGACACACGTTCTTCTGAAACACACCCGCTACCACCGCCGAAGCAGGCCGTGCGCCGAGCCGTGAACACACGGCAGAGCCCCGGGGTGGGGAGCGCTCGCGTGTGTCCTTGGACCACGCTCGGTCGCGCTGCAAACTGATAGTCCCAAGACAACGAGAAAACCCCCATCCGTTTTCAAAACAGGCAACCCACTTCTAAAGGACACATCGAGAGAGTGCCATGTGACTAAAATCTGCCTGGAGGGGAGTTTATAGTCTCTAATGCTTTTCTTAGGAAAAACAAAAAGACTAAAATCAAGAATCTAAGCATCTGTCTCAAGAAGTTAAAAAGATAGTAAATCAAACCCAAAGAAAGGAGAAGGAAAGAACCAGAGGGTAAACATACAACAGACAGCCGGCCGAGCGGAAGGCCGGCCCTTCGGGAAGACGGACGGCAGCCGGCGAGGATGCGGACGCTCTGTATGAAGCGCTGTAGGCCCGCGCTCCCTGAAGTGCACACAACAGACCCACAGACGGGGACAGACGGCAGACGGCTGGCACGGCGGACGGGGCTTCAGGGTGACGGGAAGGGCCAGGCGGGGACCAGACCTCACTGAGTTGCGACTTTAATGGGTGACCCGTGTGGTTTGCAAATTACACATCAATAAAGCGATTACCGAGAAAAAGGGACGAAGGGAGGCAGTAGCGCCCTAGCGAGATGGGGCCCAGGGGAACAGGACAGACCTGGCAACGGGAGACGCGAGGAAGGCGGCCTCGCCGCAGCGGCGGCAGGCCTGACTTTACGTGAACACACTTGGTGTCGGGCACAACGCGAATGGCACCCGCAGAATCCACTGCAGCAAAACTGACATGGCACAGAGCCCAGACGCTGCTCCGTGCGCTGCGAAACTGGACCCACCACCAGGACATTTCCATGAAGAAAGCTGGAGGCCCAGGCGGCCTCCCGGAGGGTTCTCCCAGGCGTTTGCGCCTGAAACTGGGTGATGGCCCCCAGGAGCCCCTGTGCCACGCTGCGAGACCTCCCACGTGACACCAGCAGAGGCGCCCAGCAGCGCCTGCCAACGGGACACATCATGGGCAAGGCTGCTCTAACCTTGAGAGATTCTGACCCGGGAAATGAAACGTCAGGATAATTCGCCTCAGTACCGATTAGGGAAAACCCCATGTGATGATCACAGCGGTGAGTACGTGGAAGACTCGATGCCCTTCCTGACTGAAGCTCTCAGAGCCAGGAGAGAGGACACATGCTCCGCCTGATAAGGGGCGTCTACACAAGCCCACAGCACCATCCTCGGCCCGGACGCAGCTGGGGCGCTCACCAGTGCGCACACCACTCGGGCCACTGTGGGCGTGAGGATGGGCGAGGGAGGGGGTGGGTGACGGGTGTGCAGGTTGGAAAGGAAGGACTAAAGCTGACCGCACACACAACTGTGCAGGTTAACAGAGACCCCAACCGTCCAATAATAAGATTAGTAACTGAATTTTGTAGCACTGGACATAATGTCAACACACAAAACTCAGGGTGCCCGGCTGGCTCGGTCGGAGGAGTGCGGAGCTCTTGATCTCAGGGTCATGAGTTTGAGCCCCATGGTGGGAGCAGAGATTGCTTGAATAAAGAAGTAAACTTCAAAATATATACATAGGGGTGCCGGTGGCTCAGTCAGTTAAGCGTCTGACTTCGGCTCAGGTCATGATCTCACAGTTCATGGGTTTGAGACCCGCGTCGGGCTCTGTGCTGACAGCTCAGAGCCTGGAGCCTGCTTCGGATTCTGGGTCTCCCTCTCCCTGTCCCGCCCCTGCTCATACTCTGTCTCTCACAAAAAGAAGTAAACATTAAAAAAATTCTTCTTTAAAGCATACAGAACACAACTGTACGTGTATGCACGACAAGATGCTGTCTACGTTGGCACAAAACAGACTCAGAAATAAATCTAATGAAGGACAAGCAAGGTTTCCTCTACCAAACATCACTGAAAATGAAAAACACCTGAAGAAATAGGGATATTCATTGATTGGAAGATCAATACTGTTAAAATGAATGTCGACTTCAATTGCCCAAAAATTGATCCAGAAACCCCCAAAATCCCAGAAGGTCTTTCGTGGAAATAGGCTGCTTGAAAAACTCACGCGGGCGCCCGGGGGGCTCAGTCGGTTGAGACTCCGACTTCGCTCAGGTCATGATCTCACAGTTTGTGGGTTTGAGCCCCACATCAGGCTCTGTGCTGTTAGCTCAGAGTGTGGAGCCTGCTTCGGATTCTGTGTCTCCCTTTCTCTCTCTGCTCCCCGCCCCCTCAGAAATAAATAAACATTAAATAAATGAATAAATGTTTAAAAAAAAAAAGAAAAACTCATGCAGAAGAACAGAGGGCCACACAGAACAGAGGGTCACAAAGAAGAACAGAGGGGGCCACGCAGAAGAACAGAGGGCCATGCACAGTGCAGACCTGCGGCTTCCAGCAGCCCGGGGTCGGCCCAGGACAGGCCAGCAGACCAGAGAAGGGCTCGGAGACGCCAGCGTCGGGCCGGGACACACTGCGTGCTAGATGCCCCTCAGAGAGAAACCTGACCCTTTCCTGACAACAGACAACACAGTGACGCCAACCCTACAAAATCTCAAACTCCAAGGGGGCACATAAAACCAAAAGCTTTGGGAAGGGCCACTGGGAGAGTATTTCCACGATGTGGAACGAAAGCCTCTTAAATAGGTTCCCGTATCAGCTGTCAAGGACAAGAGGCTAAGGGGGCTCTCAGTAAGAGCTCTGCCCACAGAGGGGTCCCACTGCGATGGACGCAGCCGGGAGGGGAGGCACTGGCCTCAACCTAGGACGCACCTGCGCACGCTCATCAGGGCAGGACTGCTGGGCCCGATACGTGCTCCGTGTCACCTGACACTGGCAGCCAGGACGCGCCGGCCAGCGGTCCCCGGGGTTCTCGAAGCCCCCAGCTGGCTGACACTGAGTGCAGGCAGCCCTCTCCACATCAGCCTACTGTGGCTCTGAATCTGCAACTTCCCGGTGCCCAGTGCTGCCAACCACTTTCTGATATGTGCCGACCAGCCATCCCAAGGCCTCCTTTCGACCACAGGCCCCCTGCAGGCTACACAGTGACACATACGTGTCATCACACGTTTGCCCAGACCCACAGAAGGCACCACAGCAGGCGTGAGCTCCGAGGTAAGCCGCAGACGCTGGGTGCTGACACGTTCATCAGTATAACTGACACGCCATCTTGTGGGGGAGGTGGGGGAGGTGGAAAATCTCTGTACTTCCCCCTCAACTGCACTGTGAACCTAAAACTCGTCTAGAAAAGAGCTATTTAACTCTTGGTTAAATTTCTTGTTGTGAACTCCTTGGCTGTGTGGTTGTCCTTGGGGACAGGGGGAGGGACAGAGGGAGGCGGGTCAAGGTGGGCTGGGGTGCCTGTGGCAGAAGGGAGAGTCCCCGGACTGTACTGCCCTCCAAAGCAGGAAGCGCGGTCCTCAGCTGAACGTGAGAGGGGGACACGGGGAGGCTGCAGTCACAGAAGTCAGACTGGAGCCCAGCCCAGGCCTGCAAACCAGACCCACGACTAACAAAGCCCCAGGAGTCTGAAGCCTGGCAGAGGAGACGGGTCTGCAGGCGGCCGTGTACAGGACTCAGACAGTCGGCCATGGGACAATCCACACACACCCGTCTCTCCCACTCAGGGTCCCTGCGGGTGGTGACAAGTCGAGCAAGACAGAAGCCTCCATGTGCACACACAGCTCCGTGACACAGACCGGGCCACTCACACACAGGCCTGCTGATCGCTCGGCTGGAACCGGTAAATACAGGCTTCAACGCCCACTGTGGCAGCAACGGCTCCCACAGACGCGCATATGACTCACGTGGACATGGCCCCGGACCACCCCGGCAGCAACAGGGGCGCCTGGTTCCGGCCCGCCCGGCTCTGCCCCGCCTCGCTCCCCTGGTCCTGCCGGCCTCCCCCACTGGGGGTCACGAGTCAGTGCCTCTGAGGATGTTTCTCTCTGCTTGCTGGACAGGGGTGGGAATGGGGTGGAAGGAGGGGGAGATCCCGGAGCCTGGCCTGTACACTCTGTACACTGGGGACGCAGAGCGAGGCTGGCTGGAGCTCTGTGCGCCTCCCCTGTGCAGCCCTCCTCAGAGCGAGGCTGGCTGGAGCTCTGTGCGCCTCCCCTGTGCAGCCCTCCTCAGAGCGAGGCTGGCTGGGCCTCTCGCTGCCCAGTGCACGGGGGCCGGGGTAGAAAGAAGGCCAGGCATCCTGACGCCATCGTCTGTTGGGGCACTGTGCTGGGAACCTGGGACCACCCCCACTGGAGCATGTGTGTGCTTTCAACACGGCATGCTGGAACAAGGACTTTCCAAAACCTTTAATGAAAGACCCTGATGTTGAGGGCTGCCCAATCAGAACGGCGGCCAACAGGCCCAGCCATGCACACCAGGACCCTTCCATCCGCCCATGGTTACTTCATAGGAGCCACGGTCGGGGCCCCCTGCCCGTGAGGATGGCTGTGACGGACATGAATCCACTGGGGGACACAGACACCATGAGAGGAGCCCGGGGGTGGCTGCCGCCCCCAAGAGAGAGAGGAGACAGCACAGCCCCCAGAACCGGGACGTCACCAAGAGCAGGCGTTCAGAGAACCCAAGAGCTCCTCGGGCGAGAAGCACAGGTGGAACCGAGGACTCGGTGGGAGAGCGGAAGGGAAGCGAGCAGGAACGAGGAGACAGGACGCTGGAAAGCAGGCGATGTGCCTGAGGGTGACGTCAAGGGAGGACCTGCGAGCGGCTGGAAGGGTGGTGGCAGGGGTTCCGGGTCCGCAGCTCAGAGAGAACAAAGAGGAGGCGCTAAGACTTCCAGGGGACTGCCCACCAGCCTCACGGCGCCCGAGCACGGAGAGGACTGTGGGCACCACCATCCACACTCTGGAGACCAACATATAACCCCTGAGAGGACGGGCAGAAGGGAGACCACCGGCAGGAAGCCGCCAGCAGACGTGCTATTTCAAAACCAGGACACGGGACCAGGAGCAGGGGCCCCGTGTAGGACAGGCGAAGGGAGCCGAGTGACGGTGGAAAAGGGACACACACAAGCAGGCGTGGAGGGCGGACCGCCAGGGTGGGGGTGGGACAGCCCGGGAGGGTTTTCCGGGAGGTGCGGGAGGCAGAATTCCGGGTGCTGGGCGCCTCTGCCAGGCCGCGCAGGAGCATGGGTGGTCTCAGCGCAGTAACAGAACACACGCCGTCCCCTCCAAGGGGGCAGATCACTGGCCTGGCTGCAGACTGCACTCTGTCCTCCCCAAGGGCCCAGGGGGCCGGCGCCCAGCCTCCCAAGTGGTGAAAGGCTATCCTGAGTCCAGGAAGCCCTGCGCTCACCCCCGACGGCTCAGCCACCAGGGTGCTTCAGTGAAATACACCCCGTCGCTGTAACTACTGAGCCCAGCGGAGGGAGGCCGCCCAAGAAAGAGCCATGGCGGGGCTCTCCCGAGAGGCCCCCAGAACCAAAGGATACGCGGGGTGCCTTCCGTCCGGCACACCAGGTAGAGGCAGGCTGCGACCACGTGGGCCATCTTCCGGCCGCGGGTCAGGTGCTTGCTCACGGCCATCTTGAAGAAGTTGAAGGCTGTGTCCAGGCAGTGCTGGTTCAGCTGCAGCTGGTTCCCCAGGTGATGGATCTGACGCCTCCCTAGGACACAACACGGGTGTTACCACTGATTCCCAAGGTTAGGAATACAGGTTGACCCTTTCCCTTCCACGTTTAAGTTCACTTTTTGCGTGTTCCAAGCTTTACGTCTGGGCATGGGGCGTGAGGTTCCCAGGGTCCCCAGGACTGTCCCCGCCCTCCGCGCTCAGACAGCACTGATTTGCAGCCTGAGCAGCCGCTCTAACTGAGCAAAGGGCTTGTGGGCTGGCAAGCCTGGGCTGCTCCCGAGACATGCGGCACACAGACACGGCCTCCTGACAGGGACAGAGGAGACTGCTGGATGGCCGCGGACCCCCGCGGGAATACCCCTCTCTCACAGCTGAGTGCCCCAGGCTTGCCTCCTGCCCCAACAGCCGGGAGGCTGGCTCATGCCTGCCCATCCTCCCCAGCAGGGCCAGCCGGCCCCCCGCCAGCCTCTCCACCAAGAGCCGCTGCCCCAGCCTGGACAAGGGCAGGAGCAGCAGCAGGCAGGTCCGGGAAGGCAGGGGGCTGCCAGGGGACAGGATGGCCAGGACGTCGGCTGGTCCGGGACACGGTGGACACACACACCTCTTCCTGGATAAGCACATCCCACGAGCTACGGCAGCAGCAGGAGAGGGCACGGACGTGCCATGCCCGCACCGGAGAAGTCACCACAGGCCCACAGGACTGAACAAAGCAGGCCCAGGCCCATGGCAGGGACACAGCAAGAGCTGCAGGGTGAGGGGCTGTCCACACCCCACCCCCAGCCACCACGTGGGACCTCACCACAGACGCCCCACCCCACCCGCCACCCGCTGGCTCCCCAGATCCACTCTCTTCCGGCAAAGGCCGCCCTAAGCTGGGCCAGGGAGGGAAGCCAGGGACTTCTGCTTCACCCACAAACAGCTGAGTGCGGACTCCCCCTCTCTCTGACGAGGGGAAGGGGAGGACCGTGTGGCTCACTGCCTGGCCTGCACACCCTAGGCATGCTAACGGTGGCCGCCAGCCACGGGCGGGCCCCCAGGGAGCCGGCGCCCCGAGGAACTGGCAGCCGGCATGTGGCCTGGCAGCAGGGGCACCTGACGGTCAGCATGCCCTTCCGGTGGCGCACCCCTGCCCTGCCTGGAGCCCTCCGGTCCAGCTGGACCGACACGGGATCAGGGCCACTGTCCCAGGGGCACGGTCCTGACCAGACAGAGGGCAGCAGGGCCTAGCGCCGCCTCCCCACCAGCACGCTCACACTCGGCCCGGCAAGCCCGGGGGCTGAGCAGAGCCACTGACGGGAGATCTAGAGCCGCAGGGGCCCCGCCTGCCTCTTGGGGCGCTTTTGGAGTGTGGGGGAGCTCCCTGCCGGCTCTATGGGGTCTGTGGGGGGGCTCTGGGAGCAGAGCGGTGGAGGGGGCTCCCTGCCTGCTCGGGGGCGCGGAATTACTGTGGTATATTTATATTATATATAAAATTATATATGTTATATGCTGTGGTATATTAATGTGGAAATTAACCAGTGGTATACTGTGGTATATTACTGTGATATAATATAATATATATATTACTTTCACTGCACATAATTCACACGCGGTAAAATCTTCTCACCGGAAGTATACTATTCAACGGCTTTACCACATTCACAATTCATCATCCTGAAAGAAACCCTGTCCCCATTAGCGGTCACCCTCCGCCCGCCACCCAAACAAGGGTCTAACGCACGCCAGGTCGGCAAGCCCCACCGGCAAGTCACACGCTGCAGGCGTGCCCGCACACGGGTGCGAAGATGTTGCTCGGCACAAACTCACGTGAAGCTGATCCCTAACCGCCCGGCCACGGCCCTCCTCGGGCCTCCTCCCAGTACACGAACGCTGAGAGTAAACGCACTTGGGGCGCCTGGGGGGCTCCATCGGGTGAGCATCTGACTTCGGCTCAGGCCGCGGTCCCAGGGTCATGGCATCAAGCCCCGTGTCAGGATTCTCTTTCTCTCCTCTCTCTCTCTGCCCCCTCCCCAAGTAAAAATTTTTTAAAAAGGAAACACACTAGCACACAGGTGCCTTCAAAATTCTGGCATTTTGTGAAGATAAGGCCTGTGTTTCTCTGCAAGCCGGGGAACAAACAGCATCTTTCCAGGCCCACGCCGACAGCCAGGAGGGCAGGGCCCGGAGCAGGGCAAGTGCCCCAGGGGACATGCGGAAGGAAGGGCCTAAGTCAGAACCACTCAGGAATCTGCAGACCCCCTACCCATAGGGGGCCCCTCCTCCCCACAACTCCCAAGGCCAGAAGGACCTTCATAGTGCCAGCCGGGCCCCAAGGGCAGATCGGTACGGGGGGGGCTGGGGTGCACCAGCAGGGCCCTGTGTCACACCAACTCCTGTGAGTGGATCCAGGCCCCCGGAGCTGACAGAGGCCCGCACGGCCACAGAAGTGAAGGGCTCAGCCTCAGATTCCCGTGTGCGAGCGCGAGCAGGCCCGAGTAATCACGCAACAAAAGGGAGAAGAACCCCCAGCTCCACACGCCGGCTGGTAATGGAAGAAAGCTTGCAAAGCCCATGGCCTCCTCCAGCCCGTTCCGCGGCTGTCGGTCCTCCCAGCGGAGCGCCCCCGGCGGAGCGTGGGGAGTTGAGCATCTGACCCTTAACTCCAGCTCAGGTCACGATCCCAGCGTCGTGGGATCCAGCCCCTCGTCAGGCTCAGCAGCGATGGCACAGAACCTGCTTGGGATTCTCCCTCCCTCCCTCCCTCCCTCCCTCCCTCTCCCACGCTAGCTCGCCTGCTCTCTTTCTCTCTAAAAAAAAAGACACAGCCTTTGAAAATTAAAAATATGATCACTAAACTTTTTTTCAAACTGGAAATTAACTGAAGAGCCGAGTAGACACAGACAGAGACCTTGACAGTGAGCTCAGGGGTGGAGGAAGAGCAGCTGCTGGCGGGGTCCACGGGGGAGGCTCGCGGCTGGCTCGAGAGGCCTCTCCCTCCACACGGGCGCGGACTCCTGTGTGTGTGTGTGTGGGGTCATCAGAAAGAACAAGGACACGGCATAAGGATAACGGACCCCACAGGGAGGAAGGGCGGCTGGGCTGCAGGAGGCCAGCGGCCGGCAGGCGGCGCGGGGCGGGGACCCATCTCCCTGCGGCCCCGCCAGTCGCTGCAACCTCGGGACTGGTCTCTACGGAGCACAGGATGGGGGAGGGAGGAACCTGGCGGCCTCGGGGTCCAGACGGCCAGCGCCAAGGCACGGGAGGCCACGTACACTTGGCGCGGTGCAAGGATGGGGTGCCGCCCCTGCGGGGTCGCCCCAAATCCATGGCCAGCTCCCGCCATGGCGGTTTCCACAACTGGCCAGCGCTCTTCAGGTGCGTCCAGCCTGGGAGAAATGGTCACGCACAGGAGACCAGGGACGAGAAGCAGCCCCTCGGCCAGGCCGGGCAAGACGTCTGAGTGAGGACGGCTGTGGGGGCACGCTCTGAGCTGTCTCTGCAACTCTGCTGGGAGGCCAGAGGTCATCTAAAAAGAACTTTAAAAAAAGAGGGGGCACCTGGGCGGTTCAGTCAGTTAAGTGGCTGACTCTTGATTTCGGCTCAGGTCATGGTCTCACGGTTTGTGAGTTCGAGCCCCGCGTCAGGCTCTGCTCTGACAGTGCAGATCTTGCTTGGGATTCTCTCTCGGCCTCTCTCTCTCTGCCCCTCCCCTGGTTGTGCTCGTGCTCTCTCTCTCTCTCTCTAAAAATAAAAATAAATAAACCTAATGGGATGCCTGGGTGGCTCAGTCAGTTAAGCACCAGCCTTCGGCTCAGGTCATGGTCTCAGATTGTGAGTTTGAGCCCTACACTCGGCCCTCTGCTGTCCGCGCAGAGCCTGCTTCGGATCCTCTGTCCCGCCTCTCTCTCTCACTCCCCCACTCCTGCTCTGTCTCTCTCAAAAAAATATATAAACATTAAAGAAAATTTTAAAAAAGACCCCACAGTACAGGAGAAACAGTGATCTCTAAATCTACGGGTTCTAGATGAAGCAAAGCTTGCAGCAATGAACAGCTATAATTACAAATATCAAAAAAGAAAGAAAGAAAGCAAGCAAGCTTGCAATGGTGACCAAAGCTTCCAAGTTAAGGAACTGCGGGAGAGCAAGGGACTGAACAGAAGACGGGGAACAGAGGACCAACGGAGAGAGAAGACTCCAATCGAGCAGGAGACACGCGAACAGGACAGAAGACCACAAACCAAGGCTCTGGAAAGATGAATATGGTTATGAAAAAAGGGAGGAAGCCCAGATGACCAAGGTCGGGAATGAAGAGAGGCCATCCTCCCAAATTGGGAGCTCGGGGAGCACGGAGAGAAGGTGTTACGAACAGGTCTCAGGACAGTCTGAGTTACTCGAAGACAATCCTAAAAGGACGTCACACCAAAACCAAGAAGAAGGAACAGGAGACTCACTGGTCCCACTAAACCCTATGAAAAGTTGTCTCAGTCAAGACGTTGCATCCTTAATCTTTAAGTGCAATTAGAACCCCCACCAAGAAAGCTCAAGGCCCAGAGACTTCCCGTCCCCATATGTTTAAGAAGATGCTGGTAGGTCACACAGGAGCTCTTACAGAGAGCAAAGGACAATGCAGCGTGACCCTGCGGGGTCTCGGCCAGAAGGACGAGGTGCGACTCATGCTCACAAAATCACTGCAATTCACCACATTAACCCAAATAAATAGAAAACGCACACAATCATTTCAACAGATACGAAGGAGCAAGTGACAAAATGCTAACAGGAGTCTTCCTGACAACAAGCCGATGGCCACCACACCAAGGTCAGGAGCCAGACCAGAGCATGCGTGGTCACCACTCTGCCCAACATCGCCCCGGGGAAAGCCTTGGAAATAAGCTACGGCCCGCGGTGGGGAGGGCAACAGCAACGGCGACCGCACAGCACGAGACTGCTAACCCAGAAGCAGCTACGCATGACCACGTTTCACAAGTAACCGGTCTATAGCGTCCATTTAACCCGTGATCCCAACCGAAACCACAGCAAGTTTTCCTGTGGAAACCAACCCGCTGATTCTAACGTTTACGCTGCCGTGGAAGGAGCTGGGAGAGCCGAGATCACCTTGAAGAGGGACAGCGCCAGAGAGCTACACGGTGGGGCTCCTACGAGACCGCCACGGCAGTCAGGACGGCGTGGCGCCAGCCTCAGGACCCACGGACCCACTCAGCGTAGGTACAGAGACTGCATCTTGGGGTCACATGGGAGTTTGGAATGGACTCATCCACATACAGTTGCTTGCCTTGTGACAAATGGACCTGTCTGGCGCCCTGGGGAAAGGACAGTCGTGCTGACGAACGAGACAACTGTACATCCACACTGAAAACTGTAAGCCTCAACCCCTACCTCACACCATATACACCAAGTTGCTGGGAGGTAGACCCAAACCTAACTGCAAACCCACAAAGCTTCTAGGTGAAAACACAGGGGGGTGTCTGCAGATCTCGGGGCAGACAAGAATGTTTTCAGTCACAAACCCCCAACCATGTAAAAAAAAAGAACATATTGGGACTTCATTAAAAATAAGAAATTTCTATTCATCCAGAAACAATATTAAGACTTAAGTGAAAAGATAAGCCACTAACTGGGAAAGGATTCAGAAGGTGCAGCTCCAACCAAGGGCTCAAACGCAGAATGTCTCAAAACATCTACAAAGCAATAAGAAAATGATAACTCAGGTTTTTTAAAAAAAAACTTGTGCAAAGAACACAACAAACAGGCAGACCTCACAAGAGAGGATCTCGGAGCGTAGCCAGAGCGCGCGCACGAAGGTGCTCGCCACGGCCGCTCGCCAGGGGACGCCAGTGAGACCACACGCCCGGCAGAAGGACTAGAGTCAGCAAGAGCCACTGGCGAGTGCGGACACGGCCCCCGTGCTCGCGTGCTGCTGCAGCCAGGAGGGTGAGGCGGCACACGACCCTGCTGGAAAGCCTCTGGCCCGTCTACCGAACGCGAGCACCTGCCTGCGCCCCCAGAAACCCCACCCGCAAGCACAGGCCCGAGGAGCGCCGGCCACAAGGCGGTGTGCAAGGAGCTGCTCAGAAAGGAAACCCCCAAACCCCCGCCGACAGGAAAAGGGGGTGAACAGACTGTGCTGTAGTCGCACAGGGAAATGCCAACAGCCCGAAACCAAGTGCTGATGAGCACAAGAAAGGCTGTTTCCTGGGTTCCGGTCGTCCACAGCAGAAAAGCAGGGAACTCTCATTGACGGTAAGGAACTTTCTGCGGTTCGAGTATGTTCAGGGCGCTTGGGTGGCTCGGCTGGCTGGCTGAGTGTCCGACTCCTGATTTTGGCTCACTGTTCGTGAGTTCAAGCCCCACGTGGGGCTCTGTGCTGACAGCTCAGAGCCTGCAGCCTGCTTCGGATTCTGTGTCTCCCTCTCTGCCCTCCCATGTTCACACTCTCTCAAAAATAAACATTAAAAAAATTTTGTTAAAAAAGAAGCACGTTCTACTTTGATCTGGGAGGCACACCTGATCCACGTAAGGCTACAAGGCAGTTCACATAACGTCACTATGTTTTATGCACCTGACCATGCGTATGTTATACCAGGAGAAATAGAAGCAAATAGAATAGAACAGAAACGTCTCCCAAATAAAAGGGCTCATCCAGTCAACGAAAGACACTCCAGCCCGGTGGTGCCTCCGAGGTCCAGAGATGGAGGGAAACCCCACAAGGGCCTGGTCAGGAAGATGGCGAGAGAGACCAAAACTCAAAGCGGCAGCAACCTCCCCCCTCCCCCCGCCCCCCGGCAGCACCGCATCACAGCCTCCCGCTTCGGCCCCTCAACACGGCTAGACGGACGACCAGGAAGCCAGCGGTTCTCCGTTGCTGATCTGCTCGCTCAGCACAACCTGGGGATGTTCCCAACAAAACCAGAGACGAACCCAGGAAAGGTGTGGGCACAGGGGCCCCCCAGGAGGGGTGCCAGGAGCCAGCGATCCACGTGAGCATAAAGAACGACCAGGGCCCTGGGGGCGGCCTCAGCCCACTTTCCCACTTTCCTCTTTTCTCCTAAGGGCAAAGAGAACTCAGCAACCACTGCAGGGCCGAAGCCCCACTCCCAGACTGCACCCGGACACGCCGCCGAGGAGCGGGGGGAGGTGGCGCACGCTCCGGGGCACCGGGAGGAACGGGTCAGCAGGGCACTTCGACGCCAGGCCAGGGGAGGAGGTGAGCAACACGAGCAGGAGACCGACAAGCCGCGAGGGAAGCAGCAGGTGGCAGGAGAGGGAGTTTCGAAAGCCAAGTACGGAGCATGAAACACGAGGCAGGGCGGCCCCAGTGCAGTGGGAACGCGATACCTCAGACAACGTCCGGAACACTTGCTGGGGTCTGCCCTTGCCACCTCCCCCAGGAGCTACAGAAAGTGACGGGGGAAATAAAATTGCCATAAACTCTCCAGGGCGGAGAGAAAAGAAAGACCTCTGCGGACTGGAGGTCAGTGCAGTGCAGCCCTGAGCACCAAGTGGATGCCTCTGGGCACCAAGGCGCAACTGGGGGCCGGGCCCGCTGGCCTCCCTGTGCCCCCCCAGCCCCTGCCCGAGCAAACACCGGATGCTGACGGTGGCAGGAGGGGACACCTGCCCAGGTGGCCGGAGGGTCAGCCGGCCCCTCCTGCAGGCGTCCGGCGCTGGGCGCTGACGCCAGGCTGCTGTCCCCAGGCAGGAGCCCCAAAGAAAGGTCCGGCTCCTGGGGCCGCCTAGCGCTTCTTCAAATACCTCGGCCTCAGGCCTCACTGACGCCCCACTCTGAGGGTTTTGCAAGTTGTTTTGATTTTTCACTTAACCAAGCGAGAACTACTTTCAGTAAGATGGATTGTTTCTGTCTTTACCGTTGGTTTCGATTTCGCTGCAGGCACACGTCTGCATGACGGCCGCTCTTTACTCGGGTCTGACGCACAACCTGCTCCAGGAAACACACCACGTCCGTCTGGGGACGTGCGCACGCTACCGGGGAGCAGTTCTTCAGGTGCAGACCGTCTTAAAGTCAGCAGAGGGGCCCCGCAACACGTGACGGCCCCGACCACAACGAAGGGGCGGGGAGGGGCCACCACCAGGGCCTCCAGGCCAGAACGCTCCTTTCACAGCGGAGGGTCGGGCCACCGCCAGGAATAGTTCCAAATCTGTATGCACCAATAACACGGCCTTAAAACAGATAAAACAAAAACACAACCAAACCATGGGTAGAAACAGGCAAACCACAATCATCGTGGGAGGTTTTAATACGCCTTCTGGCGACAGAACCCAAGTCAGCGAACATGACAAGGACTCGGACCTGGGTGACAGGTAAAGAACTTGTGCAGAAAAATACCCCTTTCAAATGCCCCGTGGACCAGACGTGACCACATGTTGGACCATAGGACAAACGGCCACCATTTCAAAGGACAGGGGTCCTATACACGGTATAATCTCTAATAAAAACTAACTACGCTAATAATAAACCCACGGGGTCAGAGAAAAAAGCACAAAAGAAATGTAAAAGCATCCGGTGATGTAACCATTCCGAGCGCGTGGGCCTCCCTCCTGGTGGTCGGCGTCACGGCTGGTGTGACAGTGGTGGTGAGGGTAGCCGTGTGACTTGTTGGCCCTGCCTCCCCACGGGGGAGATGGGTCCTTGAGTGCGACGGGACGGAGAGGGCAGCCGGCCCTCCCAGCACGGGGGGGGCACTCCTGTCGCGCTTTGCAAACACTGTGTTCATGGAATCGGAGATCTGTGGCGAGCCTGCCTCCAGCAGGTGGGTTCCTGCCATCTGTCCATCAGTATTTGCTCACTTAGTACCTCTGTGCCACGTTCTGGCGATTCCCCCACTATGTCAAACGTTTTCCTGACTGTTTCATCCGCCGTGGTGACCTGCGGCCGGCGGTCTCCGACGGCGACGCTGGGGTTGTTTCAGGCCCCCGCGGGCCCCGCCTGCGCGAGCCGGCGGCCTGCGCGCTCCGACAGCTCCTCCCGCCAGCTGCTCCCCCGTCTGTGTCTGGGTCTGTGTCTCTCTCTCTCTCTCTCCCTGCTCGAGCTTCCCTGGCCCCTGAGACACAACAGTACTGACATTAGGGCAATTACGAACCCTACGGTGGCCTCTGTGTGACTGAAAGAGCCGTGTGTCTCTCACTCTAAGACAAAGCTAGAAACAAGGCCGCTGAGCGAGGAAGCCATGGTGAAGCCGAGACGGGCCAACAGCTTGGCCTCTTGCATCAAACAGTGAGCCGAGCCGTGGATGCAAAGGGAAAGTTCTAGAAGGAAATGAAAAGTCCCACTCCAGTGAGCGCACATGGGATAGGGCAGTGAGGCGGCCTCACTGCCGATGCGGAGAAAGCCGAGTGGTCTGCGTAGAAGATCGAACCGGCCACGACGGTGTTCCCTTAGGCCAAAGCCCGATCCAGA